>JADBJO010012600.1:40000-42500 GCA_016801955.1 Conus betulinus | reverse complement strand
CAGTCTCAGACGGAATGGAAATTCGTACCTCATCTTCATCATCCTCATTCCAATCGATCAGCATAAAAGTTTCAAATTCTGTTTCCCTTCATGCCCTGTTCTCATGGTGACCGCAGACTCAATGTCCTCTCCACGTTTGTAGCCTTGGTTGAATTCTGTCAGGGTCAACGGTATTGGTAAGTTCATAAGGGCTGTCGTTAGCCGGACGTGGTGGCGCCTTCCGGCTCCACGTACGCTCCACATTACGCCGGCCCCGCGACTAAGCAATTATTGTCGTCAATAGGTGCCTCAGTATGTGGTATCCTGCTTATGTTGGATCAGAACAGGCGGCACCGAGCACCACAGAAGTGACTCGGCAGTATTGCAGTGTCTCCTCTGGTGGGTTGTCTCTTGACGACTTGACATTGACTGCTCCCTGTGGATTGCCGGTGTCGGGGCTGTGGATTGCATTGCCACCGAGATGGCACAGAAACTAAGAAAGGAAAAAAAGGGGGGGGGGGGGGGGGGGGGGGGGGGGGGGGGGGGGGGGGGGGGGGGGTTATGAGGAAAACAAAACGTAAATCAAAAATAAGAATTTCAAATCTTCTCTAGCAGATTCAGACCCGTCAGTGAAGCACGCTGGACTGTGTCTTCGCTCCCTTAGCATCTGATGAAAAGGTATTACAGTCCATACTTCTGTGGTATCCTCACCACCAATGATCAAAAACAGAATCCAAGAGCCTCCCAAAGCAGCCAGTGAATGGTAGAAAAGGGAAAGAAGATGAAAGCGCTGTAGGAAAATGAGCCGAAAAACTGAAATCATTATATAAACAGTATTAAACTTAAGTGGAAATCTTTGAGCCTGAATCAAGGCAATCTTGCGCCGAATTTGAAAAGATAAGTAATTTCTCGTTCTTCGTTTTCATTATCCTGAATCTTGTTTCTCTTGTCAGAAGAAGGCATGAGAGGTCGAAACGCATCATGTTTTGTTATGTAATTTGTTTGTCCCCTCTATCTGGCGGATTAACTTCTTTAAAATCTTTCTTTAGAAAGTGTATTTCATTTTTTCACCTGCAGTTACCTCCCTTAGAAGCTAATTCGAATACATGATTAATCTTTAAAAAAAAAATTATCCATTGATTTTCGCATGTTTATTCTTGTTTATTTTTATGCAGCTGTCATATTTATCCACATTTGTTTACACAGCAAACCCTCTATTCCTGCAGTCCGAGACTACAACACACACGTACATAATGAATCTGAATATCTTTACTCAGAAAATAATAATGGTGAAAAAGATTTCTTCCGGACCGACAAAACAAATTCTTCTCAGGCATGTTCGTTCAAAATTACACTTTTGGAAGATATGGCATGCAGATGTGACTGCCTGATATAGTATAGTATTCTGAAATTGTCGTTAGCTACTCAATTGCACGACTCCTCCCTTACTCTCCCCATGGTCACATACAACAGGGAAATGCTCCCTCTTCTTAATGGAACATACCAGGATATCAGAATGACCTCAGTCTTGTTAGATCGTGGATTTTTAAAAAACTGGCAAAGGCCTATTTTTCTTACACTGACGTGGAAAGAAATCAATTTGTCTCTTAGTATGGCGATGGAATGTAACTTTTAGTGCTTTTTGTATGATTATCCAGCGCCATCTTTCTTCTGCCTTAATATAGTTATTTATAGTGTATTTCTCTTGGTTTCATGTTCCTAGTTTCTCACTCTTCAGCCCCCTCCCCCCTCTTAAGTACAAATCTTTGCCAAAATCATTACTGTGGGGACAGTTGAGTTGCCGGCCATTGCTTGTTTTTATCCCACTGTTAGATTGTTCGTCTTTGTGTTTGTCTGACTTTATTCAAGTTTAAAAGGCTGTGCCAGTCTGGAATAATTGTTGCTCTGTGTTGGGTTTTCTTATGGGAGCAAAAGTTACCCAGCTTGTTTATTGCTTAATATATTTAATCTCATCATCATTTCAGCCTCTTCCTTTTCCATTCGTTTTCAATTGGAACGAGGTCAGGCTGCAATGGCAGAAATAAATCTTATTCCATCTAAGTAAAAAGGAAGGAAGGGATGAGAGTTTCCCGATTTATTTTTCCCGGATTTTTTATTTCATTTTGTGCGTTGCGTTATACTTTTATTTCCTCCGTTCATTCTGTTTTTTTTCTCTCTCTTTTTTTTAAAAACTTTGCTTCTCTGGGAAAGGTTTGGGAGACGACTCACGTGGTACGAAAAGTGGTGACAGAAGGATAGACAATCAACTGCAGTGTGACATGAGGGCACAATTTCTCAACAGTACATATGTATAGCCTGAATAATAGTTATTATTGTAGGTTTAGTTCAGTCTGTAAGAAGGGTAAATTTTGAGTGCTGCTGTATGTTTATATTTATATATAGTCCTTCTACTAGCTTGTTTTCGTGTGTTTTCTAATGTACTGACTTCGTTAAAGGATCGATGTGTGTCACATTCAATGGTCACCACACAATTGCATCTGCCAGAGAGTAATTATGTCCC
>JADBJO010012600.1:15000-35000 GCA_016801955.1 Conus betulinus | reverse complement strand
TCATTGAGACTTCCAATAAGTTTATCCACTGTCAACAAGATTTCCTTCCTCCACATCTGAATTGCCGCTGGAAGTCAGTTGCACATTCTCTCTGTCAACAGAATGAACACTTTCCATGTTCTTAACATTCCTTGTAGGTCCGACATAATGTCACTGAGAGTCACGTTCTCTGGAAGGTCGTTCTGTTGGTCATTCGCTAGAGGCTTGTCCTGATCACCAAACCACATCACAGCATTCGTCAACACAGTCTTGATCAGCGCTTGGCTGCACTGAACTAAAATCTAAGACCGACACTTCATCGTGTGCGACTGTCACAGATTCTCTGTTACACTGTTCAAAATCAAATCTCTGTCTGCATGTCACTGTGCCGTGTGTTTCTTCTACAGGCTGGGTACAGACAGAGGGGAGATGGTTGTCACTCTCGGAAACCTCATCACATGCAACACGACTTTCGTTGGTTCTGTCAATGTGGTAAAATACACTAGGAGGTGTCGGTAAAAATAAACCGGATGGAGAACATAAACTTCACTCGCCTTTTTCTTTTGGTTACTTCTGTAAGCCTCTGCTCCCTGCCTATCCCTGTTCAGCTGTGACGGGCACTTGCGACGATGCGCCATGCTGTGGCCTTGAGTTTGCGTAGCAAGGGGCTGTTCGGTACTCGAAGTGAACCGCAGAACGACGACAGTTTGTTTTCCTTTGCCCTCGATTTTGAATAACGACAATGCCAATTTTTTGATAACGACAATGCCATTTCTTCCAGTGCAGCATTGAATGTGGCTGAAATCTACAGTGGATGGGATACCTTCCACAGGCATGCTGAACGACTGACTTACAGTTGATACAAAAAGAAATTTTACCGGAGCGGCTGAAATACGTCTTGCCGGTTGCCGAACAAGGGAGGCCACTCCAGAGAGAGAGAGAGAGAGAGAGAGAGAGAGAGAGAGAGAGAGAGAGATTTTTATTTTACATCAGTAAACGTTTTGCCTGAGCTATTGTTCATATTTGCTATTATCATTCTACTAACCTGGTGCTAAATGGTACAATGTGCACATCAAAATATGGAGAGAGAGAGAGAGAGAGAGAGAGAGAGAGAGAGAGAGAGAGAGAGAGAGAGAGAGAGAGAGAGGCTGAGAGTTTTATATTTACATCGGTAACAGTTTTGTCTTAGTTAGCTGTTGCTCATACTTGTTATTACTGGTACTAAATGATACAAATGTGCATCAAAATATGCTGAGAGAGAGAGAGAGAGAGAGAGAGAGAGAGAGAGAGAGAGAGAGAGAGAGAGAGAGAGAGAGAGAGAGAGAGAGAGAGAGAGAGACAGAGAGAGAGAGAGAGACTCAAGACTCAAGATGATTTATTGTAGAAGTCATTCGACCCATTACAATTTTACATGCAAACTCCTTTGTATTAATGCACACACACACGCACAAATGCACACACACACACACACACACACACACACACACACACACACACACACACACACACACACACTGTATGGCTGTTTCCAAATAGTACCATGCAAATTACAACAGCAAACAAACAAGCAAAGAACGACGAACACAAATGCTAAACAGTTACATACGATATTAGCTAATAATATGATTACACATGTGATACACGGCGTTTGTTAGAGTAGTAAATAAAACGTCCTGAATCATGGAGATGCTCATCGTCTTGCATTAACTTTTCCAGGGTTCTGTCGGTTGAATGCTTTGTATACCGAGATGGAATGTACTTCTCCCGTAGATCATTCAAAGAACTGCAGTAAAACATAGCATGCATTTCATCTTCGAGGCCAGCATCACACAGAGGACATTTCAAATCATTTTGATGATCAGGAGCGTATCTCATTTTATGAGTACGTAATTCAGAGGCACCTATTCTAAACCTAATCAAAACATCTCTGATGTGTTTATTTTTTAACAACTGTGGAATAAGATTCCAGCGACAGAGAAGATTTAAAAGAACGGTAAACACTAAATCTACTGCTTTTTTTTAACGTGTTCTTGCCAGTTTTGACTATGACAGTCAACCAGTTTTTGCTTGAATGAGCTCAGGAATCCGCGCATGTTATCTACGCCTTGATGCTCCCAAACAAAACCGAATCCAAATTTGAACAAAGTATCCCGAACCCGTGACGCCCAACATACTTTACCTTGATCACACAATATCAAAAGCATATCATATGATTTACTCGGAAGTCTTGATCGATCCATTCTTGTAAGTCTTAGCCAATACTTAATGCATGATAAGTAAGAAATATATATAAAAGGATAACGTCCAATCTCGCCGTACACCATGTCATTTGGTGTCCTGGTACTAACATTCAACAACTTTTTCAAGGCAAACATGTGCACTTTTTCTATTGTAGAAGATACAGCCAGTCCCCAAATTTCAGAGCCATATAGAAGGATAGGTTTTATTTGAGCATCAAATAACTTTAGAAAAATCTTGGCCGAAAAGTCACCCATCTTCCATACAGTTTTTGTACATATCAATAACACCTTTCTTGGCTTTAGTCGCCATGTCTTCCAGAGCCCTAGAGAACGATAATCTGGTACTAAAAAAAAACAACCCTAGGTATTTGTAAGAATTTACTACTTCCATTTAAAGGCCGTTATATGTCCATGCCTCACGTCGAGAAATATAGCCACCATTCCTGAAAATGATTTATTTTTGATTTTTCAAGATTGACATGCAAATCTAATTCAGATGCCTTAATTGCAAGAACATTAAGCTGGTTCTGAAGTCCAGCAACTGTGTCTGATAAAAGTACAATGTCGTCCGCAAAAAGTAAAATAAACAGCTCAATCATGTCAGCGTTCAGATGAATGCCCTGTCGTCCATTTTCAATTATTCCTGAGACCAGTTCGTTAAATGAACAGAGAAAGAAGTAGCGGACTGGTAACCTCGCCTTGTTTTTAAGCCTTTGTTGCAAGTGAATGCTTCCGTCATCTTGATCCCACAGCGTACTCGAGCTTTTACAGTTTTATACATGCTTTGGATTGTCAATAACATTTTCCCTTTAATTCCAGATTTACGCAATATAGGCCAAAGTTTTTTCCGTGTGAAATTAAATCGAAAGCCTTACGGAAGTCAATGAAAGCAACAAAGAATTTCTTGTTTCTAAGTTGGTATTTTTGAACCATCGAAAAAAAAAAAAGTAAAAATGTGATCGATGGTTGAATGATCTTTCCGAAAACCAGCTTGAATTTCTCCTAGCAGACCTTTAGATTCAACCCATTTGGACAGTCTCTTATTGATTATGTAACTGTGCAATTTACCACTTAAATTCAAAGGTGAGATACCTCTATAGTTGTCAGGTTTGTGCAGATAACCCTTCTTATGCACAGGTTGTATGATAGCCTCGGTCCAAGCTGCTTGGTACTGACCTGGTTAAAAAACAGCATTAAAAAATCGCAGAAGAAAAGGAACAACTATATCCCTTGAAGATTTGAGTAATACAGACAAAATGCCGTTTGGACCTGCTGCTTTGTTATTTTTTAAGTGATTAATTGAGCCTACTACTACTTCTTCTTCAGTAACATCATCATTCAATGGTCCAAAATCTGTATTATCATTTTCTTCTTCAAAGTCTGGTTCAAAAATCGGAGAATCGTCATCCTCAGAAACATTAGTATCTACTTCAAAGACCCTTTTAAGTGTTGCAACCTCTCTACATCTGTAATATTACCAACCTTTCTACTTTTCGTTGAAAAATGTTTTACTTTTTTCAAAACTGTCTGGAGTCGTTTTACATTCTGTTCAAGTTCTGCTCTACATTTGGTTTTGTATGTTTTTTTTTCCTTTATAATCCAATAACTTTTTTTATATGACCTTCTCTTCTGAAAGTATTCGTGTCCATCCTCTATGGGGTTTTCTGTTTGTAAACGTTTGAAATCGCGTAGTGCTTTTCTTGTATTCTTTTCGACTTTCATAGCACTCCGAGTCAAACCATACATTACCTTTGATGGTCCTACCACACACCCTGCTTTACAGACATGCAAGAGGCGGCAGATTTTAGGGTGGCAGAAAACAAATCAAGTGCACTGTCCATGGCAACTTCAAATAACTGTTTTCGCTTGCTCAAGCGAGGTTTTTGTTTTCTGGTAAATTAATTTGATATAGAAAGTCTTCTCGCCTATCTTCAGACCCAACTAGTTTGAAAATAGGCGAGTCATTAACTTCAGCATCATCCGTTTGCTGGTTACACACCACCACAACGCATTCGACAGGCATGTGCTTTGAGTGAATTTTTTCATGAACAAAAAGTCTTCTGGGTAGAGATCACAAAGAAGTAGAGAAAATGAAATAATCAATAACACTGTTTCCAGAGGAAGCCATATAAGTGAAGCAACCATCTGTGTCTCCTAAACAAACACCATTCAAAATAAACAGATCAAAACCAGTACATAAATTAAGTAATTTTTTACCATAATCATTAATCACAGTGTCCTGCAAAGAACGAGGAGGGGGAGTCTGATCATCAGTGTCAGAGTTAATACACTGGTCATGGTGGTGAGCGGGGTCAGACATCACATCGTCTAGACTCAGCTGTGCAGGAAAGATATCAGAGGTTCTAGCATTTAAGTCCCCACACAGGATAAATTCAGCGTCCTCTTCTTTTTCAATAATATCGAGCATGCATTGTTCAAGAACAGAGATCCCATTGTCCACGTCACTAGTGTCGTAAAACGGACTATTTACTGGATTCAAGTAAACACCAATAATGAAAATATCAGACTCAGTTCCAAACAGCCGCTTATCAGCTTGGAGCACGATAACATTATCGTATTTTGTTGGAATTTCTTTTATAAATTGCAAAAAAGATGGGGTTTTTTTTACCATTACAATGACCCCATCACTTTTCCTTCCCTGAAGAGATAATTTTTTTGCTGGTGATACAAAGCTTGTATGGGATGGAAATAAAGTAGATGTGAATGAATCCACGAAAGTTTCTACCAGACAAATGAAGTCAAAGTTTGTAATAAAGGAGACGAAGCCAGTTTCTTTCAGTTTTGATAGGATGCCTTCCACATTATATGAAACCATTGAAAACCACTGTACTTTCAGAGTATTTACATCAGGGTCGGGACCGTACCTTCATTTCTTATTTTTATTTTTAGAGATGACAGATTTCCGAGGACTCGCTCGCTTTTTTTCGGCTTTGAGCGATCACTCCAGCACTCGGGAAGTGACAAGGAATGGGACCTTGAACTCCCCTGACCTGCTTTGTTGTCCATTTCTCCGCGGCGCGAATGTCTTTGTCTTTCGCTTTGCATGTGCGAAGCGGTATTTGTGGAATGTGCACTGTCCATGCGGTTTCGAGAAGGGGTGGGAATGGGAGGAGTGGGGGTTAGGGGAGGGGAAGGGGAATCCCCGGCGTCACCCGGTTTGTGTGACAGTTGTGTCAGGTGTGCCACAGGTTGCGCGCCGTCTTCAGGTAGTGGGCCATCTCCACATCCAGGATGGTACACACTGTCTGACACAGTGACAGAGGCACTGGGAAGATTTTCCTCCCCTCTGCCACAGACTGTCTGTTGTCGCTCACCCCCAGCAATGCCGCCGGAGTTGTCATCTTCTCCAGGCAGACTGCCTGTTGGTGTCGTGTTGTTCCTGTTTTTTTCTCACTGTTACTATTGTCAGCGGTCGTGTCACTAGGTGTGACTGCTGAACGTGTGGCAGGGGAAGAGGTGGTGGCAGTGGTAACAGTAGTGGGTCGTACCATCTCCTCTACGGCCTGGCAGGTTGACAGCGATGTCGTCTGGTTGTCTGCTGCGGTGTCTGTAGACTCGCCGATCGGTGGTGTCGTCTGCATAGAAAACACAGGGGTCAGGCTGACTTCTGCTATGTCCCTGTGGTGATCCAGCTGGTCAGGATGAGGGCTGTCGTTCTGACGTTCAGTGGCGTCCTTCATGCTGTCTGTCCTATCCCGTGTGTCATCTCTCCCCTCTTCGTTACCACTGTGTTCGCTTTTTTCTTGGTTGTCTTCATGACTGGTGGCAGAAGGGGCTGACTGAAAAGCTTCACTGTACAGTTTTGTGCCAGGTACCAACATGGGGGGATGGATAGTGACACTTGAGCTCGTAGAATTGTTGGCAGGATGTTTGGTTAAGGTGTCGGAGAGTTGCTGCTGTGGTATACTTTGTGACGATCGTCACGGAAACGATTCTGTGGTACCCGGTCGTTGTGTCTGGTAGAACGATTTCCGACTGTCTCCCGTCTTTCGCCGTAATTCCGAAGTCTAGGGTGATCCTTTGAGTTGTACGTGTATGTACGTGGCTGATCATGAACAAACAGCCTGCCATTCTTGAAGTATGCGTTTTTCCCCCTGTTGCCGGTAGTAGTGTATTTCTTCTCGTTGGCGTACAGTCAGATCGGCAGATATCTTGACATTCTCTCTTCTGAGTAGGTTCCTTAAATAGCTGTCACTCAGGATGTCCATTTTGTCTGACCATCTGTGGAAATGAACGACTAAAGGGCGTGGTTGAGAGGAGGACTGTTTGAAGCTTCCAACACGGTATGCTTTGTCTATGTCAGACAGACTCCAGGAGTCAGAGGGTGAGAAATGGTTAAAGTTTCAACTACGATTTCCGCACTTTTTCTGTTGTTTTCAAAAACCTGTTTCACGCAGTCCAAGAAATTCAAGCTGTTTTTCTTTCGAATTCATCTCTAGTGTATTAATTTCTTGTTCCATTCTTTCCAGTTTGTAAGATACTGACCTTATCGTCCCTGCATGTTGTTTATCATTTTCCTGTGATCTTCAACGATATTTTGTAAATCTGACACATCCGTGATAAGTTGATTCACACTTCTTTGAAGGCAGCCGAAGATAGCACCCATTTTGTCGCAGAGATTTGTAGAATGCAATCGGAGTTCCTCCAGTATCTGCACGAACCTAGTGTCCACAACAGTATGTATGTCTTGCATCACGTTTGTATTGCTGAAGGGGCCGGGATTCTTCTCCACGTCCTTACACATTGTCAGAATGATCGACAGGCAGTACAGTACGGACAGCATCAAACAAATCAGCCAGTCAGTGCACCCCTTGCACGTAACCACACTTGAACTGTGGCGTATCTTGACTGGGCCGAAACAAAGTCGTTTTTCGGAGGGAATTTTCATGAGAATTTGGGTAAAAAATACCAATTCTTGCTCGGTGGATTTCAGCGGGTGGTAGGCATACTGATTATATTGTCGTCAGATTCACTTGTGATGAATAATTAGCTAAAATACACTGATTATATTGTCGTCAGATTCACTTGTGATGAATGATTAGCTAAAATACACCGATTTCCTACACAGCGGCTGAAACACGACTTCCCTGTCCAGTGAACGCGAGCTCACTCCCAGAAAGAGAAGAGAGAGAGAGAGAGAGAGAGAGAGAGAGAGAGAGAGACAGACAGACAGAGAGATGCAGGGAGGCAGACAGACGCACAGACAGACAGACAGACAGACAGAGAGAGAGAGAGACAGACAGACAGACAGACAGACAGACAGAGACAGAGACAGAGATAGACAGGCAGACAGACAGACAGACAGAGAGAGGGAACGTCACCCGTTTAAAGTACTAGAGCTTGAAAAAACTGCGAATGGAATTATGGATATATAATCTGCAGCGTAAGTCCCTAAGGATAATGTAAAAAACGAAATCACCCGTTCCTCACACTCCCTGCTCCTCTCCCAACCGTCCTCTCCCACATTCGTCCACCCCTTGTCCAAAATAGGATTTACATTCACTGCCAGTACAACGCCCCTTCTTCTTGTCGATCAGCAAATGGTCCAAGCAAAACTAACAGGGCAGAAATGAGTTGCACTAAGACTAATCAGAATGTCACATACATGACATGTGAAGAAAGCCGTCTGACCGGATTCACATTCACATCCGACCAGATCAAAGCAGTCCATTTGTGTCATTCAGTGCTTTTGTCAAGACTCATAGGGCAGGCAGGCAACGCTTAGAATGACAGCCATTTTTTTCAAAATTTTCATCTTTCCTTTGGAAGCAGTCGTGACATTGTGTACTTCGGTCTGTGAATGGGTGGTTTATAAAAAAAAAAGGGTAAACAAATCAAAAAGAAGTCATAATGATATGTATACAAAACGAATTAAATAAAGAAGTAATGATATGTATACCAAATGAAAACAGACCCTGACAATATCTGAAAAACTGGCGATGTTTCACCTTAGAATATTATTCATAAGACTTGGATTGTGACAGGGTGTAGGCTTGGAAATATCACACTCCAAAATAGAAAATCCAGTTTTCTGATGACATGTCTATTTCAATTGAATGAGACAGAAAATTGTACTGAAAATTTTCACTATGTTGCAAAACTTTTGAACCACTTTCTGGCATAAAAATAAATTCTGTGACAATAGTTGACGCAGAGTTGAGTAATAAATACATGAAAAGTATATTCTGCAGGCAAAAGAATGAAGTAGTATCCTGTGAACTTTAAAATCATCTTAATCTGGTTTTGGAATATGTCGTGGTATAGCCAAAATCAATATATACCATACAATTTCTGACAGAAATAGCACTGGTTATGTTGGCATATTCAAATACTAACTATTATCATAATGAAGATATTCATGGACATTATTGTCAAACAGAGAGTGGCATAAAACAATTGCAAAGCGTATGCTTTGAATTTGTGTGGAAAGAAAAACCTTCGTCAAATAAAACACAAGTACATCCAGTCTTAAATATTACAATTAAAAGCATTGAACAAAGTGTATACACCTTTAAAAAAAAAGCATTGAACTTATCTTGGGAAACAAAATTAGCCAAAAAGAATCTGGAGAATAAGCAAATACTACAAACTAACTTTTCCAGAAAACTGAAACTGATGAGGTATAAAGAGGGTCATAGTAACTGTACTATGATGTGTAAGGACATGTTTAAGGTATTGTACACACACCACACGCACATCTAAACCTGAAGAACAATAAGAATATGAAAATAATCAGGCACCTTAGTGTTGGAACATGCCACATGCAAATCTAAACCTTAAGAACAAAAGGATGTGAAATAATCAGCCACCTTAGTGTTGGAACATGCTGGCTAAGCGAACATGCCGGCTAAGCGATGGCAGGTTCGATATTCCCATCACAGGTATTCATTTGTGGGATTTCTCGATCGTACTCCCCCCCCCCCCCCCCCCCCCCCCATCGCTTCCCCCTTATAGCGATTGGCATTTATTATACCTTGACATTGATTACAACAGCACATTGCATCACCTTAGACGTTCCCTCCATTTTTTCTGAGCAGCTGTTGTCAAGGCAAGGCAATTATTTTATTTCATACCAACAAGGGGCACATAAATGTAAGACAATACTCACACAAAATGAATAATCGCACATCAGAATAGAGTGATATCCATAATCAAGTAAGCAAAAAAAAACAAGCAAACGATGCAAACGATATTAAGCATACATGAAAATTTGATAGACAGTTGTCCCTGTACATAGTGCAAACTTTGTGTAATGTTGTAATTTCAGTTATATGAAGTATTGGAAAAAGCTATTTATAACTGTAATATAATTCTTTAGTTTGATTAAAAGTTTCTTACTTTTTGATGCAAACAAAATGTTGAATTTAACAGGATTCGGCTGTACAAAGAAGTATCGAGGGAGATATTTTTTCTTTCTGCAAAAAAAGGACACACGAACAAAACAAATAATAAAGTTCATATGGCATATTATGCATAGCACATTTGTCACAAATTCTTTCACACCCAGGTGTGCCAGCCTAGCGTAGCTTATTTACAGGTAAATTATTATTGTTGTTCTAAATTTGAGAAGAGTAACCATGTAATTCTGTGGTAAAACTAGATAGCATAGATCAACACCAAATGATGTTTATAATTTATCATTGTCAAACATGCGTGTACATGGTATGTATGAAACTATCTTTAAGGGATCTTTTTACTTTCTCTTTAAACCATAATGGATGTATATCAAGTGTGTTCTGATTTAGCCAGAAAAACCACTCAAACCAATTTCATTTAATAATGTATGGATGTATTTGATATATTTGTTTTCATGTACATTAATTCATACATTCTGAGAAGACATTTATACACAAGAAATGATAATTAAATAGCGATGGTGGTTGGATACAAGGTTAAACCAAAATGATAACAATCTGGATTTAACAATGACCGTAATGGGGAATTTTCCCGTTTCACCGAAAAACCATGAAAGAAGGTGTCGACTGCCGTAGTTTTAGAACCTGCAGATAAAATTTAACTGCAATCTTTGGACAAGATCATTCATGTCAAACCCCCCAATTTCACATCCATATGCAAGAATTGGTAATACAGTTTTGTTAAATAAATCCATCACTAGGTCTGCAGGAAGCATCAATAATTTAGCTTTTCTCATCAAAGCAAACATTGCTCGAGAGGCTCGGTCAAACAGTTCACGTTGTGCAACATTCATTCGGGTATTGTAGTTAAACCTCAACACTAGATACAAGAAATCATGGACGACCTCTAGTTTTTCTGTGCCTTTAAGAAAATCAGAAAAACGTCTAACCTTACATTTAAAAAAAATCAACAATACATTTCCTTGCATTTAGTTTCAATTTCCATTTATCACAATATTTTTATAGACTTTAAACCTTTCTATAGTCCAGACGGAGTTTCTGAAAAGATCACAGTGTCATCTGCATATAATAAGAGAAAATAAATTCAACAAAATGTCCACATCCGATTCGCCTATGCCTATTTCAGTTGCTTCTTTTACAACAGTTACAAGCCAGCCATGTCGCTAGACATAAATTCTTTCATATCGTTTAAAAACAAGGCAAACAATACAGGTGACAAGTTTTCTCCTTGTCTTACACCAACACTGGAACAGAAAAAAAATCAGAATAATCACCATTGACAGATACACATGACTTGGCTTGAGAATACATATTTTGTATAACTTTTAATATTTTGCTACTAATGCCACTATTTATCAAGTTATGCCATAGAAACGATCGATTAACTTTGTCGAATGCCTTTTCATAATCCAGAAAAAGCACAGTACAAACGCTTTTTCTTAAACAACAGAACTGTCAGAATGTCAGTCAGGCCATATAAGATAAACAAATGATCAAGTGTTGAGAAGTTATTCCGAAAGCCTGCTCGTTCCTTACCAATCAAATGGAATGTTTCCATCAATATCTTTAAACGCTCATTCAAAATACTTGTAAACAGCTTTCCAAAACAAATAGTATAGTTATCCCACGGTAATTACCGGGGTCTAAGACACATCCTTGTTTTTTTTTTATATAGGATGTATAACCCCAAGCGCCCACTCAGTTGGTACTTTACCAGTAATTAATATAAGGTTAAACAATTTGACATATAATCTTAGCATTTTCACCGCCGAGTTTTTCAGAAATTCATTTGCAGTATTCTTATCTAGTCCACTGGCTTTGTTTTTCTTTAAATTTTTAATGCAATGCATTAATTCATTTTCGGTGATTAAATTATCCCAAAAGGCATATCTGGTGTCATTAAAAGGCACATTTTCAAGAACTTCGTCAGATCTTCTATACCATCTACATTCATATTTTTAAATAATTTAAAGAAAGCATGGCAGCTGGGTTGATTACAGTTAGATTTTCTCTTCTGTCCATTTAAGATAGTCCAATAAGCCTTTGGGTCTTCAGACTGTAACTTGTGTAGCTGTTTTGCCATTTCGTGGTCATGTTTTCCCATTTCGTTATTAACTGTTTTCTTATATGGTTTTGCTGCACGTACCCTTTCCGCCTTCAAAAAATAAATCATTTTTCATAAGTAAACATCTTCTCCTACGACGGCAAAAATGGTTTCTTTTAACTTTACGAATTTCATTGAACCATGGTTTATCCTTCTTTTTCTTTTTACTTGGTTTGGCACCTTTTCTTCTCTCTCTCTCTCTTTTTTTTTTTTTTTTTTTTTAGCATGTTTAGTGCATTTGCACTTTCAAGTAATATATCATTAACTCTGCCAACAATATTATTTACATTGTTTACAGTAACATTATCTGGATTTGCAAGCAAGTCATCTAGTTCAATCTCTAATGATGTAATTTTTTAACATCTAAGTCATCAACAAAAATTGCTTTCAAAGCATTATTCCATCTTATATGTATGAATTGGCCTCGTTAGCATGCGAAATCGGCGCTGTATTCTCTGTTCTCCCCCTTAATGCTATTGCAAACTTTATGGTAATAGGGCAATGAATATCTGAAAATAATTCATTAAAATCATCCACACTAAAATCTACAACACTGTCAAATACATCATCAGAAACTACAGCGTATTCCACCACAGATGCATTTTTACAAGTCAGTTGACCTTTACAATAATTACTACCAGATCTACCATTCATGATAATAAGCTGACATGCTTTGTAAAAAGCTATTAATTCATGTCCCATATTGTTTGTCTGTCTATCTTCAGATGATCTAACAGGAAAATTATTATCCCTATCAAGAACGCAATCAGCAAACAAATTATTGACCAACAATTCATTTAGCTGTCCCGATCTTGAGTTCAAGTCCCCTAACAGACAGATGCTATCAATACCAATATTCAGAATTGCATCTTGTAAATCATTTATAAACATTTATATTAAAGTAAGGTGATCCCTCTGGTTCAATATAAGCAACACAACTCAAAATTTTCTTTTCAAAAATGGAGTCACAAAAAAAGCAAAAAGCAATGCACCTTGACACATATCAGAATCCACAAGCTTATATAACTACTTGCAGACTCAGCAATAATGGTATTTTATTTTTTTTTCTTCAAAGACAGTGACATATTGAACAAGACAGTCTTTAATTAATACAAGTATAACTCCAGATTTTCTTTTATATTTACTTCTATTTATATAAAACGCAGTATATCCATCAATTTCCACAGTATCAACATCAGCAAGTTTACTTTCTGAGATGCAGACAACATCATACCTGTTAATAAAGTCTACGAAATCAGGAAAAGCAAGCTTGGACAGGAAAGCACACACGCTGAGAGCAACACACTTCAGGCATCTATCTGGCATTTCTATTAACAGCATAGTCATCTCTTCACTGCCTTCATTATTAAGATTGTCATCGTTTTCTGTACTATCTCTATTATTGTCATTATTCTCATTATTAAAATCATTACTTTCACCAGTATTGCCATCGCTGCTATCAGAATGATTATCTGAATCACTAGGGGTATTATCTTGCTGATCATCTTGCTGACCATCTGTACAAATAGCATCGCTGTTGTCATAACGATAACAGGCACTAATGTCAATGTATTCCTCACCAATATGCCTACACCCACTTTCCTTTAGGCCTTTCCCACACTCAGTAACATTAGTAACACCTCTTGCATATTTGTCAACAAACACTGTAACCGTATCTTTACTGTCCCTTCTATCCAGTTTCGCTTCGCAGATTTTTATCAATCACTATCATATCAAATTTCGAGCCATTCATGGTCAACATTTTTTCTTCAACACATTGATTATATACACGTAGACTACGAGTCAAATCATTATGGCTTTCAATAGCATTTATAACCTTTATTACTCTATCATTACGTTCTGTCACCAAATTATTATCATACATTACGTCATACACACGATCATGATCATAACATCCATACTCACAACCATGCTCACAAAGAATATGTGCATCAATAATATCTATATCGGGTACAAATATAAGGGTAATAACTCCGTCACCCTTCGTGGGTTGAGAAGAAATGCAAGAGTTTGTTGCCGTGCTATCACTGGTTTCCCATTTCCCCCGCCCACTCTTACACTCCTCTTCACAAATGACATAACCATGCGTAGCACCAAAAGCAGAAGGTCGCTTTTGATGTTTCAATACTGTAACGTTTTCCTGGTCTTCACTTCTTTCGGTGGCACAGTCACTTAGAACCCGTTTCTCACTTTGATTCACACACTTAACGTTCACATTCCGGTAAATGTATTACGGTCTGACTGACTGAAACCAATTATTGTCAGATTAACTCAATGTTGTATTAAAGTCACCACGCATCCATACATTCGTACGCACTGAAGCAAGAGATATCTTTCAATGCACAAGACTCATTTTTCATATTGGTTACACACGACATTCGTTCGAACTTACCACTCACTTTCAGATCATCTGCATTCAAATCACTAGATTACTCCTTCATATCACACCCATCCATACTTTTTGCATCTCATTCAGACTCATTTTCCCAACAGCTTTTCCTCTCTCTCTCACATCTCTTCTTGGCTCTTCGTGAACAGAGCCAGACTTTGACACGCTTACATCACTCCAACACTGCTAGTAAGGTGTGCCTGTAGAACGCCGACTGAACCCCCCAGGGCAGCCCTATTCCAAATCTTGGTTCCTGGCGAAGATCAGATGGGTCAGGCCCAGTCGATCATAGTCGCTCCGTCACCCCCAAGCGGAACAGGTCGTCTGGTGTCTCTATGGTGACGGGCTTGGGGTGGTTGTCCCGGGTGAAGTCCGGGGATGGATTTCTTGCGACAGTGGATGGTCCCATCTATGGTCCACACCCTCTCCACGGCAGGGTGGCTTTTGACGTACCCCATCAGCCGGGAACGGAGGGGTGTGAGGTCGTCGTTGATGAAGACCTTGTCTTTCTCTTCAGGGTCTTCTTCGTCCTCAGCTCGCGACGCTTTCGTCTGGACACGAACTTCACCAGCACTGCAGGCGGCCCTTTGCTGCTTCTGTTCCTGCCCGCCCTGTGACAGGCAGCGATATCGACTTCCCCCACCTCAACCCCAGCTTCTCGCATCACAGTCAGGGCCTTCTTTCTCCACCTGCTCAGCTGTCTCACCATCCCCCTGCCGTATCCCGAAGATTCGGACCGATTCTCTGCGGGAATACTGTTGCAGCAGACGATCGTTCTCATAGGTCAGACCACGAATAGCAGCCTCCAACTTATGATGACAGCAGGGAGGGGCAGAGTCCATATGCCCCACGCACTCTAATCGTTGATCCAACATATCTATCACCCCCTTCATCACGTCTACCATCGCCATAGGCAGTAGGCACAGCAGTCACAAAGGCAGGGAGAGAGTCTTCAGAGCAGGATCATCTTCTTCCTGTGGAGTAAACGCCTTCAATGTCTCATTGATGCGTGTGACCACCGTCTCATGGATTTTGTGAGCGTCGAACAGAGAAACTGCTCTTATTTCTTCTCCATACCTTGATCAGCATGAATTAATATTTCATCCTCCTCAGTTCGGGATTTCTTTGAGTCTTTTTCTTAGTTGAGAAAGGCGAATTTAACAGGCTGCGTTTCGTTTTCGACATTGCGAAGCGCAACCCTCAAATCAACACGGCAAACCCGTCACAGCACTGTTAGCGTTGACAAACACAAGGTCCTAACGTGTGATTCTATTTAAAGCAACAGGCTTTCTATCGAGGACAACAGCACAAGGAAACCCAATCACAGTCGCCAGGGTAACTCAGACAGCTCACGTGATATGCTGATTACACCGAATATGCAGGCTGAAAGGTCACACTAGCGCATGCTGAAACGCCTACACTAAGTGGGCAACTGAACTGTGAGAACATCTGAACAACGAGCAAAAAAACACGTGCAAAACAGCACTTGAAAACGAAACGCAAAATGGCCACAAGCGTTCTTTAAACGGGGTTACCACAACATAAATTCCTTTTTACCAACCTAGAGAAAACAACAAAGCGTCTCTTCAAATACACACTTGCGTACTATAAACACTTATAACCGAGTATGCAAAAAACGTACATACAAAAAACTAGCCTCGGTGAATGAAATCGAGAAAAAAAAATCGCAGACAAAAGATCAAAACAACCTCCATGAATCAGGGGACATCACTCTCCCCAACATTTTAAAATGACACTTGGATCCTTTCCAGTATGAACAAACAAAAACTCACGGAACAACCTCTTCTTCTTCTTCTTCCTTCCTAAAAGACTGGTTCACTCAAAAACGAGTAGGTCACCAGCGCGCATGTTGAAAAAATAAAATAAAAATAAGATAAAGTGCGATTCAGCCTGTTGGCCCCTGGAGCAAAATTTGACAACAAGGGGTCGCACACGATATTCAAAAAGTTAAAAGCAATGGCCAGGTTCAGGCCAGATAACCATAAAATATCTGGGGAAGTTAAATAGAAAAATCAGTCAATATGCAGATCTCAAGACTGTCGCATCAATTGATTTTTAAATGAGACTGCATTTGTGGCAATCTTGATGGCAACTGGCAGTGAGTTCCACAGCCATACAGAACTAGGATAAAATGAATGTAAATGGGTGTCAATATTTGATGCAGGTATGACAAAAGATTGACCGCCACTCCTGGTGCTGCTTTTATTCAATACTAGTTGTTCCATGGGGATATCAATTAGTTTAGCTCTGCCTTTGAAGAAGATATTAAGTTTGATGATAAAAGCTCTTCTCCCTTCTAAGGGTTTCCATTCTAATTTCCTCATGTTCTTCCTAGTATTACCTTTCTCTCTGATATGGTTCCGTGTTGCGAACCGTGCTGCTCTCTTCTGAATCTTTTCGAGGTTATCAATGTCCTTTAGATTGTAAGGATCCCAGACTGAGCAACCATATTCTAGTACTGGTCTAACCAGTGTTTTGTAGCAGTCGTCCTTTTGGGGCAGTCGTCGTTGATATTCCTGTATAAGAAAGCTAAGATGTTTGCTTTCTACATATATCAAATTGTAATGTTCTTTCCATTTGAGACGACCATCTATAATCACGCCTAAATATTTTGCAGCATTGGTTTCTTTAAAAATAGTATTGTGAATAGAATATTCTGATCTAGTTGGTGAGCGTTTCATTACATATACGCAACACTTGGCACTTCTGGGGATGAAATTCCATTTTACAAGTTCTTTCCCACTCTTGTAAAGCGTTTGGATCTTCTTATAGAATGCGTGTATCATTCTTGCTTCTGATTGTTCGATATACTAAGCCGTCATCTGCAAAAAGCCTTATATTAGTTCCAGGAGAGAGATTTCTACTTATGTCATTTATATAAATTAAAAAAGGCCCCAAGAACAGTTCCCTATGGTACACCTGACAAGACTGGTTTACAATGGGATGACGACCCTTCCACAACAACTTTCTGCGTTATCCCAACGAGGAACGATCTAGACCATTTTAGCAAAGAACCGCCAATGCTGATGTGTTCTAATTTAAGCAGCAGGCCCTCTTGGTCAATCTTATCCAAGGCTTTAGAAAAGTCTAATAAATTTGCATCTATTTGCTGTCTGTTTGTTAAGATAGTTATCAAAATCATTGAGAGTTGTTATAAGTTGAGTCTCACAACTCCTTCACTGTCTAAAACCATGCTGGGGTTATTTAAGAAGTCATATTTGTCGAGATGGTCCATTATGCTACTATATATTATGTGTTCAAGTAGTTTTGCTGATATGGATGTAAGAGATACAGGTCTATAGTTCTCTGATTTTGTTTTGTCATCTTTTTTTAATAAAGGGACAATTCTAGCATCTCGTCACTCATCAGGTCCAGTGAAGCTTGGAAAAGGTCCTTGGTCCCAGTGAAGCTTGGAAAAGCAGTTGGTATACCTCAGTCATTCATTGGCACATAATTTTAGGAGCTTGCCAGGAATGCCATTAGGACCAGTAGCTTTGTTTTCATTGATGTTGGTCAGTAACTTTAATACTGCTGCTTTACTTACTTTGATATTTTGCATTTCAGGGAGTTTATCGTCATCCTTTAGTCTAACGTTAATTAGAAGCTTGAGGTTTGAGAAAACCGAACAAAACTGATTGTTTAGTAAATTTGCTTTTCCTTCAGGGTCCTGTATTAGGTTATTTTCTGGTTATTTCTCAGGTCTGGAATCCCAATGTTGTCCTGTCTCTTACTCCTTATGTAAGACCATAATTTCTTGTTTTGATGATCACCTTCTGAAATCATCGAATTAACATAATGGAATGAGCAAGCCTACACTCTCTCTGACACCTTCTCTTAATATGTTTATACTTAATCAGTAATCTTTCTGAATTAGGGTGTTGTTTCAATTTCTTAAAGAAGCGATGTTTCCTTCTCAACAAACGTTTAGTTTTTGTATTAATCCATGGCCGGTGGTTCTTGCTTGAAGTTATTTTAGTTGGTATGTTGTCATCCATAACAAATTCCAAGTTAGTTTGTATACGCTTCCAAAGGTCATTGACATTATCTTTAACACTATGAGACATAAAAAAAGACGACTGAAATCATGAGTATCCCTGCGTAATTTGATAAGTCTGCTTGGTTTCAGAGACTGATGGTACGTTTAGGGGTTTTTCTTCGAAAGGGTTGAAAGTTGCTCTCTAAGAGAATTATGTCATGATCACCCAGGCCTGCAATTAATTCCTGATTGCCTAAAGCGCCTGGACAATTGGTAAAAAATAAATCCAAGACTGCATTGCCACGTGTTGGTATTTCAACTGACCGCACTAATCCAATGTCTTTGGTGGTATAAAAAAACAACAACCGAGAATCAATGTTTTTGTTATATTGATTACCAAGTATGGCATCTTCACGCCAGTCAATATCAGGTAAGTTGAAGTCTCCACCAATCCATAACATTGCGTTCCTATTGGCCAAAACAATGTCAGAAATGTCTCTGCAAATAGACGAACATACATTTTCATCTGAGTCTGGAGGTCTGTATACTGATCCAACAATGACAGTTCTCTTATTCTTAAACTTAATCCTACAAAATAAACCTTCACTGTTTTTGCCTTGATATAAAAATCACTGGCTAGGTTCTACCGAATGGCAATCAAGACCACCCCCCCCCCCCCCCCCCACACACACACCCTCTTTTCCCAAGTCTCTCCTTTCTATAAATATCAAAATACTCCATTAGAAGCTCACTGCTGGATGTTTCAGTTTCTAGCAAAGTTTCTGTTCCAATTGCAGCATCAATTTTTTTCGATGTCTAAATTACTGAGTTCTTCCTTTTTCTTGATAAGTGATTGAAGGTTTACGACTACGCATTTAAGTTTGTCTTTTTCTTTTGATGATTTGGAGTTCGGTTGAACTTTATGATTTGGGATTTTATCAGTTTTAGAATCAGGGGTGGATGCAAACTTAGGACAAAATTTCAAGTTTTCTTTTGGGAATCGGTCTGGTGAGATAGGGTCAAAACGGTTGCCTTCTGAACTGCAATCCTCAATAGAATCTTCAAAAAGTCTTGAACTAAAGTTTGGAAGCCCGCAGGTAAAACACGTCCAAGGTATATCACTATTACATAATGCTTCATAAACAGCTGAGTTTAATAACATACAGCTGAAAGCAAAAGTCATTTACACACTGGCGAACTTTTTTCCACAGAAAATACCGTGGAAAGGACTAAATCAATTCTCCCCTTGGACAGAACAGTGAGAAAATGTACGTTTTTTTCCTGATTACTTGTCCCATTATTGTGTTTGATGTCCACCCTTTCCGTTTTATTTTTGTAATCTCTTTGAAAGGAAATAAGGTCAGGTTGCTGTTGACAGCAACAAATTTCATCTCATCTTCGACCAAAAAGTGGGATGGAACAGGGTTGTAACATAGCTTATATTTGTATTCGCATTTTTTATTCCTCCTTCTGCTCTCCCTATCTTACTCCCACTTCTACGATGTTTTATGCTCCTTCTTTCATGAAAACTTTGCTTTTATCTCTTGTGGATGAAGGGATATAAGCATGAAGAAATTGTCTCACGCGACAAGAAACGAGTATAAAAAAAAAAAAAAACAAAAAAAAAACAAACAAAAAAAAAACACAAAACAAAACAAAAAAAAAAACCAAAACAAAAGCAAAAAAAAAAAAAACCTGGATAAAATCAGCCGGAATAGGACATGCAGAAACTGATATTTTTCCCCGGTGGTATAGACTTGTAAACAACAGATTATTCATTCTTATGTCTTTGGACCAAACTAATGAAAGCTTCCAAAGCTGTTCAGGTTCTTGTTTTGTACACTGAGTGACTGGCTTGTTCATCGCTTTTTTT
>JADBJO010012600.1:0-10000 GCA_016801955.1 Conus betulinus | reverse complement strand
CACACACTCACACAACACTCACATACAAACACACTGGAGAGAGAGAGAAGAGGAGAGTAGTGAGAGGGAGACAGAGGGAAGACAGATATCAGAGAGACAGAGAGACAGAAGAGAGAGAGACAGACAGAAAAGAGACAGAGACCAACACACACACACACACCAGAGAGAGAGAGATACGAGACAAGGGAGACAGAGAGCGGGAGATAGAGAGAAGAGAGAGAGACAGAGATGCAGCAGAGAGGAACGGGAGGAGAGGATTTGAAGGACACGAGAGGGGAGAGGGAGCGACGAGTGAGAGAGACGGGAGGCGAGAGAGGAGAGAGAGAGGAGAGAGAGATGAGAGCGAGAGGAGAGAGAGGTGATGCAGCAACTTATAGGAAAGCTTTGGTTTCTTGGAGAGAAGAGGACTCAACGTCCAAGGAAAAGTGAGAGTGTCTTCTGAGAATGAGACCCAGAATGATTCCAGAGAGGAGGAGAGAGATCCCCCCCCCCCCCCCCCCCCCCCCTCCCCCCCCCCCCCCTCTCCCCAGAGAGAGAGAGAGAGCCCCCCTCCCCCCCCCCCCCCCCCCCCCCCCCCTCCTCTCACCCCTCCCCCCTGAGAGGAGACCCCCCGGAGAACCCCCTGAGCAACATCCCCCTCAGAGAGGTTCCAAGAGAGAGAGAGATGGAGACCGGAGTCCCCCCCACCTGGAGGATGCGTTCCTCCCCCCCCCCTCCCCTCCCCCCCCCCCCCCCTCTCTCCCCCCCCCCCTCACTGAGAACGAGAGAGAGAGAGAGCCTCAGCAAACCCTTCCTAAGAAGCGTGATGTAAGAAGTGTGCCTTATTGCAACAATGTTACCAAAATGATTCCACTCTCTCTCTCTCTCTCTCTCCCCTTCTCTCTCTCTCTCTCTCTTCTCTCTCTCTCTCTTATACCTCCGTGCGTTGGTTCTTGAGACTCTGAAAAACACCCCCCCCCTCAACGTCCAACAAGAAAAATGTGAGAGGCTTCTGGCCGTTTTCTCCCATTTTCACCCCTAAAGTAGGGGATCAGGTCTGATCTGTCCTGTCATGAAACTTAGTAGAAAATCTTACAGTTAGCTTTAGCTTCTAAGGGTAAAAAACCATTGTATTATCCAAACAGGCTTTTGTCTTTTGGTCCTTCCTCTTGTTATTGTTGTGTTTCTTTTTTGTTTTTCCTCTCGTCTTCCTCCATCATCATCTCTTCCTTCTCCTCCTCCTCTCCCTCCTCCTCCATCATTATCATCCTTCATCATCCTCCTCATCATCATCATCATCTCATCATCATCATCACTTTCATCACTCTTCTCTTCTTTCTTCTTCTTTCAAAAATAACTTGAAAGGATGGTGAATTTTACACTGACATCAGGTAACGGCTCTTAACCCCACCCACCAAACCCATTCCACTCCATCGTCTTCTTACGTATTTAACAGATCATAAAAGGCTTAAGCAGCAGCAGTGTAAACGATCTCTTATCTTCGACGAATAATCAGCAGAGATTGACGCAGAAGTAGTAACCATCCACCACCACCTACCCTATCCTTCGAATTCCCAGCTACTCCTGTACACCCTCTAGTCTATAAATCAGCCATAACACAACAACAAATTCTCTTTTCACAGGAAGACAAGGGTTACTTAAACGTAATGCGCTGACCGTCATAAAAACAAAAATTTATACTCGTTTACTTCTCTTTTCTCCCCTTCGCACTGACTTCGAATGGACAAGTAACACAAACGGTTGAATATTGCCACATTCTTTAGCATTCTTATTCAGCAGACTCTGTTTTTGTTGTAGAATTTCACTCTATTATTAGTCAGCAGGGTGTGCATCTCAGCCATTGACCTTTTGGTGGTAAAAAATTTTCTCGCCAGGTTTTGTGTACGCTCTGGTCGCTTTCTTGCCTTCTCTGACAAATCTGTAAAGGACTCTCAAGATGGAGCTGGGGATCTTCGCTTTATTGAAATGGATAGTTGTCGCAATATGTGTCTTGCAATTTACACAACTCAGTCTATTGTACATCTCTGAGCTCCCTGCCCTTTTTTCCCCCTCGTTTGCTGAAATTGACATCAGAACAGGCTCTCTCTCTCTCTCTCTCTCTCTCTCTCTCTCTCTCTCTCTTTTCTCTCACTCTCTCTCTCTCTCTCTGTCCTCTCCTCTCCTTCTCTCCCCCCTCCTCCTATACTATCTCTCTCTCCTCCTTCTCCCCCTCCTCTCTTTCTTTTTCTCTCTCCCTTCCTCTCCCTCCCTCTCTCTGCCACCAGCCCTCTCTTCCTCCTCTCCATCCACTCTGTCTCTTCCTCCCTCTCTCCCTCCCTCTCTCCCCCCTCTCCCGTCCCCCCTCTCTCATGGACACACAGGAACCTCAGAGAGTATTCTCTTTCTACTTGGATCCAGCATCATTTAGACTCTGGCAGCAAACATCGTACATCGATCTCGTCGCAGAAAGGATAATTTAACCTCTATTGGCAAAGGCGTGTGAGGGAAAAAAGTTTTTCTTTACTAGTTCACATCGCATTTCTTCTTCTTAATCTGATTTCTGTCATCTCCCACTTTTCATTTTATTTTATGTCGTCCTACCTCAAGTCTTTCCTTTCTGTATTCTTACCGATAATAGAAAAGGGAAGGTAAATATGAATAATTAGGCATGGAGAAGTAGGCAGTGCGGACGGAGTGGGGTGAGGGAGGTGGGGCAGGATGGAGAAAGGTCTCCAGCAGACTGGGATAGGAAACATCAGCTGGAATGGGACCTAAGGGAGCCATCTGTCTTGCCAGTTTGCAGAGTGCATCCAAATTGTAGTTCCCTGTTTAGGCAGCCGGCTTCTTAAGACTTCACACACGCACGCATGCACGCGCGCCCGTAACGCACGCACATAGCACGAACGCACACACGCACGCATGCATGCACACATGCACAAATGTACGCATACACACACGCGCCTATGCACACACACACAGACACACACACATGCACATACACACATGCACATGACATGCACACATGCATGCACGCATACACACACACAGGCAAGCACACACATATACAGGGATGCACGCGCGCTTACACACACACACACACAAACCACACACACACACACAACACACACACACCACACACACACACACACAAACACACACACACACTCAACTAAACACACACTCACTCACTCACACTCTCTCTCTCTCTCTCTCACACACACACACACACACACACACACACACACACACACACACACACACACACACACACACACACACACACACACACACACACACACACACACACACACACACAACCACACACACACACACACTTCTAACTCTCATGCAGTTCTTATTCCCGCATTTTTACTGATTCACGGATTCTTTGCAACCAGGTTCTTGTTTAAACAATTAAGTGAATTGTGCAGGACCTGGCATAAGCAAAACTCACGTTGTCAGTATTTGGAACTGTTGTGTAATGCTACTCTAATAACCCAACAAGATTAGCCACTGTCGTCTCATTTCCGTCCTTTAACCCAAAAGACTTTGCAAAATGTCTTTGAGGATGCTCAGAAGATTTTAAAAAACAAAACAAAAACGCAGAACAAAAATCTACAACGTTTGGGTCATAGACCGTCTTCAGGACTTGTGACAGACTTTGCTTCTGTTGTGTCACTCCATTAAACCCAACAAGCCTTGCTTCTGACGAATCATTTTCAGTTCCCGACAACTTTTGCATCTTTCGTGTCATTCAGTCAGTTAACCCAACAAGTCTTGCATCTGCAGTGTCATTCAGTCCCCGGCTTCCCTGTTGTCATGTCATGTCACTCCATTTTATCAACATATCTCATTTTATGCCATCTCACTTCAGGCTGTTAACTCAGGAGGCTCTGCTTCTTTCGTGTCATTTCACTCCATTAAGATTTCATCCCACTGTGGAATCACTGAGAATGAGAAGGCCGACACTCTGTCCAAGGCAGGCAGCAATACGGAGAAGTTCAGCTGTCATCACAAACCAATATCAAAGCCCAGAGGACGAGAATGCTGGCTTCAGACATTGGTGCTGATCCAATCCATCAGCTCCGGAGATACCAGCAAACAATCCTCTTCAGACTGAGAACAGGCCGATGACGACTGCTGAACCACCTCAGCCGAATTAAGATTGCCAACAAACATAAATATTCATGTGGCACTGGATCTCAGACACCAAAACACACCCTCCAATACTGTCTAACCCATGATGTTCTATGGCGTGAAACCTACCTATAGGGTGCAGAATTGCAGATGAAGCTTTTGGGGGAGCCATCAAGACCTTGAGAAGACTGTAGGGTATATTTATGGCAACAGGATGGAAGATCTGATGGAACTAAAGATATCAACCACACGAAAAGAAGTTTACTTGATTAACCCTGCAAGCTTTGCTTCTTTCGTGTTATTTTACTCCATTAACCCTGTAAGTTTGTGTCTGCAGTGTCATTTCACTCCTTTAACCCAGCAAGCTTTGCTCCATCATGTCATTTTACTCCCTCTAGGCTTTACCTCTGCTGTGTTTTCCTCTACCCCATTATCCCAGAACACTTCGCCTTTCAGCCATTGATCCATTAAGGGCAACAGTTTCTCGACAGGTGCCATGGGCATTACGCCAGCTTTTGTCCAGTCACATCTAAGAGAGAGAGAGAGAGAGAGAGAGAGACGAGAGATAGAGAGAGAGAGAGAGAGAGAGAGGAGACAGACAGACAGACAGACAGACAGACAGACAGACAGAGACCGACACAGAGACAGAGTTTTATTTTATAATGTGTAAACGTTTTGTCTCAGTTAGCTATTGGTTCATACTTGTCATTTTTGTTCTTCTAAACTATTACTAAATGATACAACATGCGCATTCAAAACATGGGGGGGGGGGGGGGGGGGGGTGGGGGGGGGGCGAGGGGGGGTAGGGGGGGAGAGAATGTCACCATTTGAATACTGGTGCTTGAAAAACTCCAATGAATTATGTACATGAAGTCTACAGTATCAGTCCCTAAGGACTAACACAAAAAACGAATTTACTCGTTCTCCTACACCCACCACCCCTCTTTTAACCTGCTTCTGTTCCTTTCTTCCATGCCTTGTCCAAAATAGGATTTAGATTCTCTGCAAGTATGGCGCCCTGCTTCTTGTCAATCAGCAAATGGTTCAAGCGAAACTGACAGGGCAGAAATGAATTGCACTAAGACTAATCAGAATGTCACATGCAAGACATGTGAAGAAAGCCGTCTGAACGGATTCACATTCAACATCCGACCAGATCAAAGCAGTCCCATTTGTGTCATTCTGTGCTTTTGTCAAGACTCATAGGGCAGGCAGGCAATGCTTAGAATGACAGCCATTTTTTTCTTTCAAGTTCGTTTGGAAGCAGTCATGACATTGTGTACTTCAGTCTGTGAACGGGTGGTTTGTAAAAGATGAACTGTAAGTTGATTGAAGAGAAGTAATGAATGTTATACCACGTGACTACAAACCCAGAGTATATTCTGAAAAGCTGGCGACCAGTTCCACCATAAAATACTATTCTCAAGACTTCAGTCTGTGTAATAGTGGTCTGTATAAGGTGAACCGTCATTCAATCAAAACAAGTTGCAGTGTACACCAAACGGATACAAAAACCCAAAGAATATCTGAAGAAAAACTGGTGACCAGTCTTACAATTTAAAATAATAACTCATAACGTATGATCAATCAGCAAAGGCAAAAGAAAACTGAAGTTATCAAACAAAACGATGAGACAGGTTTTATGATAGGAAGACACATTTAACATTGTATTACTTGATTCCCTAACTTCAAAATCAGAGCTATTACTTGCTTAAGATTCGAGACAGTCTTTGACTCCATAAACTGCAACAATATGAATAAAAAAAACAGTATGGCAGGCATTTACTTTTCAAGGGATAAAGTACAGAGATACATGCTTTCAACAACAGCGTGAAAAAACACTCACATTTTGGTTAAGACTAATGCCGAAATATTCCTCTTATTTATTTATAGTTTATGCAGAGATGAATGATTTTTCATACAAAGACAGAGAAGTGGAAAAAGATAAAGATTTGAAGTGGTATCAGACACCACAATAGAAATAAACCAGGTTTTCTGAGGACATGTAGGTTTCAATTGAATGAGACAGAAGAAATCTTATGAACATCATTAACTATAATACAGAGCTTCAAGAAATTTTCTGGCGTAAAAATTGACTTCTGAGAAAACAATTGATGTATGATAGAGTAAATAAAGGAAAAAGTACATTTTGCAGACGGAAGAATTAAATGGTATCACCTGAAACTTAAGATCATTGAATCTGGTTTCGGAAATCAATATACACTATACAATTCTGATGGAAATGCCACTAATAATGTTGGCATATTTGAATCTTAAGTATATTCATAATGAAGATATTTACGAACATTATCGTCAAACAGAGAGTAATATAACTAATTGCAAAGCGGCGTGCTTTTAATTCGTATGGAAGAAAAAAACCTTATCAAAAAAAACAAACAAAAAAACCCCCTCAGTCTGGAATTCTATAAATAAAAGGCATTAATGAAATGCATACATTCTTTTTGAAAGAAGCAATAGAAAAAAAGCTTCTCTTGGGAAAGAAATTACAGCCAAAAGAAGAATTGGAGAATAAGAAAATACCACTAACTAACTCGTCCAGAAAACTGAAAGCGATGAGGTATAAAGAGGTTCATAATAACTGGGTCTGTAAGGATGTGTTTAAGGCATTGCGCACACCACATCCACACTGAAACCTGAAGAACAATAGATATGTGACATAATCAGCCATCGTACTGCGGGGTTTAGGTTGTGAACGTGCTGGCTGAGAAATGATAGATTCGATATTCTAATCAGAGGCACGATTAGCACGATTTTCTCAATCGTACTTAATCCTCTCTCCCTCCTACAGCGATTGGCATCTATAATGTCTTAAAACTGATTATAGTCAACCCATTTGGCATCATTTCTCCTGCATATCCTTGACGTTCCTTCCATTTTTCTCAAACAGCTGTTGTCGAAATTTTAAAACAACACCGGAGTGTCCTCTTCCAGTATGAACAAAGAAAATCTTTACAGAACAATCTCGTTCAGCTGAAGCAAAAGTCATTACGCAATGGCGAACTTTTTCCACTGAAAATACCGTGGAAAGGACCCTAAATCAATCCTCCCCTGAGAGAATAGTGAGGAAATGTACGCTTTCGTACATTTTATGTCTCTACCAGACTCTTTTTTTTCCTGAGTTCTGTCCAATTATTGTGTTTGATGTCCACCCTTTCGTTGTAATTTTGTAATCTCTTTGAAAGGAAATGAGGTCAGGTTGCTGTTGACAGCAAACAAATTTCGTCTCGTCTTCGGGAAAAAAGTGGGATAGAACAGGGTTCTACATAGTTTATTTCGTCTTCGCATTATATTCCTCCCTCTGCTCTCCCTGGTATTTCATTTTCCATCTCTACGATGTTTTATGCTCCTTCCTTTCTTGAAAACTTCGCATTTATCCTTGTGGATGAAGGGATGTAAGCATGTAGAAATTGTCTCATGCGATAAGAAAAGGAGTAGAGTAGAAAAAAAAATCTGCCGGTATAGGACATGCAAAAACCTTGTTTCTTTGTTTTATGCCTAGAGACTTGCAAACGGAAGATATTTTATTCCTATGTCGTCAGACCAAAGTAGTGAAAGTTTCCGAAGTGCTTTGGGTTCTCATTTTGCACACTCACTGTTTGGGGTTTGTTGGTGGTTGCTGCTTTTTGTTCCTGTCTCCCGTATTTTGTTTGCTCTTTTGTGTGTTGTTCTATTTTGTTGAAAAATCGATCGACTATGTACATTCCCTATGTAGTATTCCATGTAGCTGTGGATAAAAAACACCATACTTTGCTGATATCATAAAGATTTCTAATGAAAATATAAACTGTTTGGATATTTTTGGACCTCTTGGAGAAACTTTTTTGCACTGAATGATTCACTGAAATGAAAACTGTTCCAGATTGATTACACTTCTTACACCATAAACAACACCACACACCCGTGCGCATGCGCACACACAAACACACACACACACACACACACACACACACACACACACACACACACACACACACACACACACACGCACACACATGCATACAAACACACGCGCGCGTGCGTGCACACAACACACAACACACACACACACACACACACACACACACACACACACCACACATATACCACGACGACGACCACCACCACCACCACAGAGACACACTCACATAGGATTGCGAGCGCGCATCGATGAACGACGTTCTCTTGTAGTAAAGACCAGAAAGAGTAGTTTTGTCCCATACCAAAGCTATGTAGAAAGAGTGCGTTTTAGTGTTCCAAATGCGTGTCCCTGTGCGTGCTAGCTTGTGTGTGTGTGTGTGGTGTGTGTGTGTGTGTGTTGTGTGTGCGTGCGTGCGTGCGTGCGTGCGTGCGTGCGTGCGTGCGTGTGTGTGGTGTGTGTGTGTGTGTGTGTGTGTGATTGGGTGCGTTTCTAAATAAAGGATTTATGGGCATAAATGCATTCTTTTTCAAGAGAAAAGAAACAAAAAACCAGTATGAAGGATGAAGATCAAACAAGTCCAAGGATATAGCTTCGCCCCTTCAACAGAAAAGGGGAAAATGTAGGGGCGCCACCCCATAGGAAACATGCATCTGCTTTCTGTCAAGCCGTGGAACGTTGTAAGCCAAAACTGATGGGTCAGACATGAGTAACGTCAGCAATATACCCTGCGCGCAAACCGTGTGAAGAAAGCCATCTGCTTCAATACACTTCACATCAATGAGAACAAAGCAGTTCGAATTCACCGTGTGCCGTAAAGGTTTTCTGAGGCGCTTTGAGATTTATGTGTATGTGTTTTCTGTTTCATTGATTTCTGAAAATGAGGAAAAAAAAAAATTTGTTTATATATATATATATAATATATATATATATATATATGTGTGTGTGTGTGTGTGTGTGTGTGTGTGCATAAGGACATGTGCATTTCTGGTGCGTGCATTACATCACACACACACACACACACAACACACACACACACCACACACACCACACACACGTGCACACACACGTGCACACACGCACACGCGCGCTCGCGTACACATACACACACATCTGCACACACATATGAGCAAACACACACACACATGGCTGGATAGATAGACAGACAGATATATAGATAGATAGATAGATGCATAGATCGATAGAGATGGATAGATTCGATAGATAGATGGACAGACAGACAGACAGATAGATAGATAGATAGATAGAAAGATAGATAGATATGTAGATATATATATATATATATATATATATATATATTATATATATATACAGATGGATAGATAGATAGAAAGATAGATAGACAGCTGGATAGATAGCTAGGTAGATAGATAGACACATAATTAGGTATGCAAAGAGAGAGAGAGAGAGAGAGAGAGAGAGAGGAGAGAGAGAGAGAGAGGAGAGACAGAGAGAGAGAGAGAGAGAGAGAGTTTGACACTTTGACATTTTATTGTCAGTACCAAAGAGGTCTTTTGACAAGGGCGGAGGGATGGGGAGGGGGTGGGGGAGGCACAGAACAATAACATCTACCTCTTCCTTTCCTTGCAAAGAAATATTACACATCATATCCCAGTGTGTACCAAATCAAAGTTTGTTTTTTTTAAATCAACAATAGGAGATTACTGGTGCGCAAAAATAGGACAGTGTGTGTAGAGTCAACACATCAGCAGCATCTCCGTAAGTCGCGCCCATAAACACCTAACTCATAAAACAAAAGGGGGCAAAATAAAGAAAACATCGAAACCAAAAAAGCAAATTCAGGCACAATACAGTTTCACTACAGATTTATCTGTACGTACTTTCTTTCTGAAATAACGCAGGGACATAGATTACGATGCAAACAGCACAATACAACTCAATACACAACACACGTACAATACAATACAATCAATGCAAAGTGCTCTG
>JADBJO010012599.1:47282-57094 GCA_016801955.1 Conus betulinus | reverse complement strand
GAGTTCCAAGACCAGATGTGTGTGACGTCAGGTAGGGGTGTGTTCATTTCTTCACTAGCAAAAAAACCAGGGTCATGGGTGTGCCATACAAAGGCCCCCACATTTGACGTCAGGAAAGGGGGCTCATGTCTTCACACATTATGGCATATGTCATCGGTAGGGACCATTTATATAGGAAAAACCATGACCGGAGGAGGGGGACAATTCAGGGAATGCGGACACTGTGTATAATTGTAGTTTCCATGAATTGCCGTGCTAGGCCTTGGAATGGTCACACGACGGTAGTCTGGGGGTTTGCTGAAATGGCGTGCTAGGCCTTGGAATGGTCACACGGGTATCTGGGGTTTGCTGCCCCTGCTTCCATGCTGTGGGTCTGGGCCACCATTGATTCTCGCCAAATTGCTGTTGTAAGTTTAGTGCCAATTTAGCCAAGAGAGAGAGACAGAGGAGGAGGCCGGGGGGGGGGGGGGGGGGGGGGGGGGGCAGACAGAGAGACAGGCAGACAGATCGACAGGGATAGACAAAAATGGAGATGCAGTCAGACAGACAAACAGAAAGACAGTAGAGACAGACGGACAGAGAGAGAGAGAGAGAGAAGCGAGAGAGAGAGAGAGAGAGAGGAGACAGAGACAGAGACAGATCCAGACAAACAGACAGGCAGGCGCAGACAGAGAGACAGACAGGACAGACAGACAGAGACAGAGAGAGACAGAGAGCGAGAGACAGACAGACAGACAATACAGAGACAAAGAGGGAGACAGTGAAAGATAGAAACAAAGACAGACAGGACAGGCAGGCAGGCAGACACAGAGAGAGAGAGAGAGAGAGAGAGAGAGAGAGAGAGAGAGAGAGAGAGAGAGACGAGAGAGAGAGAGAGAGAGAGAGGCGGGCAGGTGCGGGTTATTCCACGCGTCAGGCCACAATACAGGGACTTCCCTTTTGAAAACACATTGGTTTCTGGGGAACTGAGTGTCAGCTTCTGGCTGAACTACATGACCCTTCTCTCTCTCTCTCTCTCTCTCTCTCTCTCTCTCTCTCTCTCTCTCTCTCTCTCTCTCTCATTGTGAGGTTAAGTACAATGTTTGTACGTGTAAAAGTGGGCGTCCGCGTGTGTGTAAGTAAATCTGTGACCACGTCTGCCTCTGTGTGTGTGTGTGTGTGTGTGTGTGTGTGTGTGTGTGGTGTGTGTGTGTGTGTGTGTGTGTGTGTGTGTGCGCGTGCGTGCGTGTGTGTGTGTGTGTGTGTGTGTGTGTGTGTGTGTGTGTGTGTGTGAGCGCGCGCGCGTGCGTGCGTGCGTGCGTGCGTGCGTGCGTATGTGTGTGTGTGTGTGTGTGTGTGTGTGTGTGTGTGTGTGTGTGTGTGTGTGTTACGATGAATGTATTATAAACATACATTGACACATGCGTTTCGCCCTACGCTCTGTCTGTCTGTCTGTCTGCTGTCTCTCTCTCTCTCTCTCTCTCTCTCTCTTTTCTCTCTCTCAGACACACAAACATACACACACGCGGACGCACGCACGCTCACACTCACGTACATACGCACGCACGCGCGTGCTCACACACACACACACACACACACACACACACACACACCACACACACACACACACACACACACACACACACTCAGCCCACATGTAGAATAAATAGACAGACACACAAACATACACACACAAGGATACACGCTTGCTTGTACGTGCATAGACACATTCATATGTACACACACAGTACAAAGCGCATACATCAACACGTACTTACACACTCAGCTTGATTATATAGAAACTTTCTTGCACATATACACACACACGCTCGTGTGCACACATACGCACGCACACAAGCACACACACACACACACACACACACACACACACACACACACACACACACACACACACAAACACAGATATGAGAAGAAGCAGCACTGGTAAAAAATTTTTGTGAACTAAACCTAATTACACCCAACCCGTCCCCACCCTCTCCATCCACTCTCTCTCTCTCTCTCTCTCTCTCTCTCTCTAACTGCCAACAGGACGTTGACAATGGTAACCCCCCTTGACCCACACCATGAGTCGAGGCCAGAGCTCACGAGCCCAGAAAAAAAAATGGCCGCATTTCCGGGAGGTGAGGACGGTAATCCCGCTGACGTGTACCACGTGTGGAGACCGGAACAACAGTGCCAGGGAAACATGGCGGCCAGCACAATGGAAGGCCTCATGACCCTGCCGATCTACAATTACGTCCTGCTAGCTAGTGAGGTCAATGACCCCACAAAATGCTTCCTGCTGATGATGGCACCAGTTTTCCATGCTGTTATCGCTAAACACCCAGCCGATAAAGCCAAAGTGGAAAGTTCAAGTACATGGTTAGACACTTCCGCTGGCCGCTGATCTTCTGATTTCTCCAAGCTGATCGCAGCAGCCTGTGGAGCCACCAGCACCTTGGGACATTTCTTGTACAGCTGGTTAAGGTATTCCGTTTGGCCCTGGTGATGATTTGGCTCTGGCTTTGTCGACCACCTTCTTGATTTCCGCCAACGTTGGAGGCTTGTCATTGAACTGTTTCCTCAGGGTTGGTTGGCCACACCAGACCTTGAATGTCGAGTTGTGTTTTGCTCTGTGAGTCAGAGTATGTTTTCCTCAGATGCTGCTCAAGAACTCCTTTGTCCACACTTTGGGTCCCAGATTTTGGCTGCTCAAACAGAGTTCTGGCAAACTGGAAGGGGTCTCTGAAGAAGCGCTCTTGTGTCTTCTTCTTTTTGCTCTTCCTCTTCCTCGCAGATTCTGCTTTGTTGAGGGCGCTGTGTTTTGCTTTCAGGTCTTCCCAGAGTTTTTCCAAGCCTTGTTTTTCAGCTGGCAGTGCGGTCTTCATTTGCTTCTTGAGGTTTTTCTTTTGGACCCTGATCTTGTCCATCTCTTCTTGGCATCTGGATTTCTTTGGAGGTGTTTTCTCTTTGGGTAGTTTTGCTCCATAGGTGTCTCTACATGTGGCATACACAGTGTCCCCATATGTGGCTAGTTTGTGTTCCAGGGTGTTTTTTTCCCTATCAGTGCATCGAGTCTTTGGACAATTTTTGCATCCAATTTTCTCCCAATCTTCAGTCTCGTTTGCTCGTGGCAGGTTGAGTTTCAGGCGCCTGGCATCGAGGGCCTGTGCAAATTCCTCATCCGAACCAACAGCGTGGATGTCCTTGTCACTGTGGTTTAAATCCTGGCCTTGGTCTTTCCGATGTCTTATCTGCTGATGCAGTGCGCTGCCGCTCATTCAGATGAATCTTCACAATCCCATCTTTGTTCTGTGGATCTTCATGCCACAGGTAGTAGCGAAATGTTTTTCCACAGACACATGGACATTCCATTTGGTCCATGTTCATAGTCTGTTTGGGATTTGCAGTCATGATTGGTTGAGCACCGATGGATTCATCATTCTCTCCCCCTTTCGGTGAATCCTGGAAGCATCTTTTCCTTTTCTTTTTAGTAGCCACATGTTGAAGGCAAAGTGGGGAGCCAGCCCACAGAGCCCTTGGTTCTGGTCTTTCCCAGTGTCCTCCGGTCTTTCCCGGACGTCCTCCGACCTGTTCCCGGAAGTCAATGGTTTACTCATGCATCAGTAGAAAGAAAACTTGTATTATAAACACACATCAGTGCACTCTTAATTCCACATAAACTTTCCAATGTAAAACCGTTAGCAGAAGGATTTGTCTCTGAGCTGACACTATTACAATGCTGACTCAAATAACGTTCTGCAGGAATATGGTTGGAATCAAATCTAGACTCTCGTAACTCATATGAATTACACAGTAGTGCTAACAAATCACATGACGCGACAAAGTATCATTTATACTGCATCCACTGTCTGATACGTGTGTGTAGCAACCTTGCCAGTGTCCTTGACATATATCGTTAGGAAGACATCAATCAAATGCACAACTTGTGTTCAACATCAATTTTCCATGAGGCGAGTGGAGGCACAGGGGCAAAGATGTCAGCTTCTGAAAAAAAAAACAACAAAAAACAGAGCAAACACCACCTTTCAGCCTGGCTCATCTGCAAGTCTGCCCTGTCCTCACTGCAACAGACTAGTCAATGCGAGAACTGGCCTGATCAGCCATCTTTGTACACACCAGCACCCAGTGATAGCTGAAGTCGTGGCCATCGTCTGTGAAGGACAAACAACAAACACCATAATCATTCAATACAGAATCCTCGGAAAATCGATTGACACTGGATGACTTGCATATTTGAATTGAAAAGAATATCTGAAGCTCCTTGACAATGATGTGATCAATTAACCATTGTACCATCCAAATCCCCACAAATAATACATATACATGTTCTGAACTAGTACACATCTGGACAAAAAATCTTCGAATAATGCAATGCCACCGACAGACTCAAAATATGGGGAAGCTACTGGAGGTACCAACAGATGTACATAAAATATATCTTTGTCCGTACCAAACAATGTTTTATTGATAATTATTAGTGCACCATTTCTACATCTTTAACATATGACACATGCATATGTTCAACGAGACATGAAATTCCATCCGATCGTCCCCCTTTGACTACTAATTTTATAGCAAGGGAGCAAAACATTTTGTATCCAGATGGTAGACAAGATTTAAATTCATCATGGACATTCATGTGGGGAAAAGGTAATGATTTAGTTTTTTGTCATTTTTTTCTTTTAATTTCTAGTCCCACCTTTCCAACGCCTATCTTCACAAAACTCATTGACAGAAACACTCACGGAAGCTGAAACACACAGAGTTCCCGTCACCCAGGTAAACACACTCACTGTCACCAACATGCGCACGTTTACTGTCATTTGGATTATACTGGACGGTGTGCCGGTGTCTCTTTTGCAAAAGTTTCCCTCACAAAGGGCAGTGTTGTGTGTGCAACAAAACAGGGCAGGCCGGTTTCCTGTTTAAAACCCATGAGTCTGCCACGAGCGTCTGAAACCTTTTTACTATCAATAAATATTGAAAACAATTGTGGCTCTTTTTTCCGTCCTGCCTTTTCCCGTTTCAAATGTGGCGTCATTCTCTGTCGAATGTCTCTTACCTATCTGGGAATAGCCCTCAATGAATCTATTTGCACCTTTAAGTTTTCCTTCAGCTTTCAGAATCTGCACCTTTTGGTTGTAAAAAGCACAGCGGGGCAATCACTGGGGAGTCAGGTCAGGAACTCAGCCAGTGCACACAGTCAAACTCCACCTGGTCAGTCAGGCCCAGCTTGTCCATCAGAAGGTCCAGCAGCAGGCCCTCACAGTCTGCACTGGTCTTTCTCGTCTCTTCTGGGTAGGTCGTTGCTCCTCCAGATCGTCGATCCATCTCTGGCAGTTGTCCAGGTTCTGACGCCCGTTGTTACTGGTCTTCTGCATAATGAAAGATACATACCTGGACTCTCAAAAAAGACGGACGAAAGCGGAGCTTTCAGCTACCATCCGGCAGCCTTCATCAGTACTGTTGGACTGACGGGGTGAACTGTGTTCGGCGCGCACGTCCGCGAGTCGAGCTCACGTCTTGCCACTGAACTAGGGAGTTGTAGACCGATGGCAGGATGCGTCTCCCCCTGTCCCGGTTGAGGGTTGGTGTGGTGGCCGCGATGTAGATGGCCTCCTTCACCCCTCTCTGGAACCATCTGGCCTCCCGGTCCAGGACATTGATGTTCTCACTGGAGAACACATGTCCGCTGTTGATCATGTGTTCCCCTACTGGGGAGTCCCTCTTGTGTTCTTTGACTCGGAACTCTAGTTTTCTTTCTGTTTCACCTACATACGACCGGTCACATTCACCGCACTGGATTTTGTACATTGCCCCTGATTGGTCCAGTTTGCCTATTTTGTCTTTCGGGGCCACAAGCTTGCTCCTGATGGTGTTGTATGGCTTGGCAAGTTCCCCCACACCGTTTTTCCTGATCTTACGTGAAATGGCTTCTGTGACACCTCGGACATTGGGGATGATGACTTATCCAAGGCGGGGACTTGGTTGTTGGTGGAGGGGTGGGGAGAGATCTTCTTGCTCCCTGGAGTGTCCCAGGCCCGCTTAGGGTACCCTGAGGCACTGAACACTTCTTGGAGGTGGTGGAGTTCCTCCTCGCGGTTCGTCTGTGTGGAGCAGATGGTGTTGGCTCGGTGACGAAGAGTCCTGGTCACCTCCAGTTTGTGTTCCAATGGTTGATGGCTGTCAGACTGCAGTTCCCCGCTTTCTCTCCACACCTTTGTCACCTCCTCCTTCACATCTCTCATCTGGCTGTGTGGAGCTGCATAGTCCTCCTTCAGTTCTCTCATCTGGCTGTGTGGAGCTGCATAGTCCTCCTTCAGTTCTCTCATCTGGCTGTGTGGAGCTGTATAGTCCTTCAGTTCTCTCATCTGGCTGTGTGGAGCTGCATAGTCCTCCTTCAGTTCTCTCATCTGGCTGTGTGGAGCTGTATAGTCCTTCAGTTCTTTCATCTGGCTGTGTGGAGCTGCATAGTCCTCCTTTAGTTCTCTCTCATCTGGCTGTGTGGAGCTGCATAGTCCTCCTTCAGTTCTCTCATCTGGCTGTGTGGAGCTGTATAGTCCTCCTTCAGTTCTCTCACCTGGCTGTGTGGAGCTGCATATTCCTTCAGTTCTCTCATCTGGCTGCGTGGAGCTGCATAGTCCTTCAGTTCTCTCATCTGGCTGTGTGGAGCTGCATAGTCCTTCAGTTCTCTCATCTGGCTGTGTGGAGCTGCATAGTCCTCCTTCAGTTCTCTCATCTGGCTGTGTGGAGCTGTATAGTCCTCCTTCAGTTCTCTCATCTGGCTGTAAGGCGCTGTATAGTCCTTCAGTTCTCTCATCTGGCTGTGTGGAGCTGCATATTCCTTCAGTTCTCTCATCTGGCTGTGTGGAGCTGCATAGTCCTTCAGTTCTCTCATCTCTGGCTGTGTGGAGCTGCATAGTCCTTCAGTTCTCTCATCTGGCTGTGTGGAGCTGCATAGTCCTCCTTCAGTTCTCTCATCTGGCTGTGTGGAGCTGTATAGTCCTCCTTCAGTTCTCTCATCTGGCTGTAAGGCGCTGTATAGTCCTTCAGTTCTCTCATCTGGCTGTAAGGCGCGCTGTATAGTCCTTCAGTTCTCTCATCTGGCTGTGTGGAGCTGCATAGTCCTTCAGTTCTCTCATCTGGCTGTGTGGAGCTGCATAGTCCTTCAGATCTCTCATCTGGCTGTGTGGAGCTGTTTAGTCCTCCTTCAGTTCTCTCATCTGGCTGTGTGGAGCTGCATAGTCCTCCCTCAAATCATGGACTTCCTGCTTCACTGCGTGTAGCATGACGTCCGTCAGGTCATGTCACGTGTTCCGGCTATCCGTGACGTCACGGAGCGTGGGTTGTATGGCGACCGACCCAGGTCCAGAAGTGTGAGAGTCGCTGGGCCTTTCACGCCTGACTCTCCGGATGGACCCTCCACTGTAGAGTCGTGTCTGGCGCATGGACTCCCTGCTGAGTGGATCCTGGGTTCGATTCGATGTGGCCACACTGAAGGGGCAAAGTGGCCCAGGTTGAACAGGGCAGGAGCTGTCCTGAGATAGCACCGTACGCAGGCACACGCGCACACACGCGCGCGCACACACACACACACACACACACACACACACACACACACACACACACACACACACACACACACACACACACACACACACACACACGCTGCCACCTCACCACGAACACAGGCATATAAAAAACAAGCATATAAAAACAAGAATAAAATGAGAAAAAAAAAAATCAACATCTGCAATGATTCTAATAATTGTAATTACTCACTGTAAAACAGGACTTAGAATACTTAACATACAAAGACAGAGAAAAGGACAGACAGACAGACAGACAGACACACACACACACACACACACACACACACACACACACACACACACACACGCACACACACACACTGAACACTCTGGCCGAAAGGATTCTTGTGCGTGCCCTCCGGCCAAAGAGGAAAGCCTTGCTCGGCTGGGAAAAAAAAAAAATTGGTCACAAGCAGGGAGATAACTGTTACTCATCTTATGACATCGATGATGACCACAATTATGTCCCTTGAATCTCTCTCTCTCTCTCTCTCTCTCTCTCTCTCTCTCTCTCTCTCTCTCTCTCTCTCTCTCTCTCTCTCTCTCACACACACACACACACACACACACACATAAACGCACGCACGCACGGAAACAGAGGTGCGCGCGCACACACATACACACACGCTCCAGTGATGTTGTCACTGGAGAACACATGCCCGCTGTTGATCATGTGTTCCCCTACCGGGGAGGAATCCTCTTGTGTTCTTTGACTCGGAACTCTAGTTTTCTTTCTGTTTCGCCCACATACGACCGGTCACATTCACCGCACTGGATTTTGTACATTGCCCCTGACTGGTCCAGTTTGCCTATTTTGTCTTTCGGGGCCACAATTAAGCTTGCTCCTGATGGTGTTGTATGGCTTGGCAAAGTACCCCCCACCCGTTTATATATATATATATATATATATATATATATATATATATATATATATATATATATATATATATATATATATATATATAAACAGTATGCACAGAAATTCTCTGTCTCTGTCTCTCTCTCTCTCACACATACACACCTCACACACACACACACACACACACACACACACACATACACACGCGCGCGCGCACGCACGCACGCACACACACAAGGGCGTGCAAAACGTTATTAAAAAGGTAACTCACACACACACACACAAAAGCAGGCATGTGCGCACGCACGCATGCAAACACACAAATACACAAAGACACACTGACGCACAGACACACACAAGACACAACACACACAGACACACACACACACACATACGCGCACGTGCGCGCGCGCACGCACACATACACACACTGACGCGCACACACACAGACATACACACACTGACGCGCGCGCGCGCGCGCACACACACACACACACACACACACACACACACACATACACACAGGAACTAACAAATATACAGGATTAACCAATACACACTTGCACAGCACACACGCACACATGTATACACATACCGCATACACTGGGACGCATGCACATGGACCCATCAGCTCACGCACATGCACGCAAAAACCCGCACATACAGTCGTAACCTTTATTTACTGAAAAGTTTACCATCTTTCTGTCTGTCTATCTGCCTGTCTATCCCCCCTGTCCCCCCCCCCCCCCCCCCCCCCTCTCTCTCTCTGTATGTGCGTGTGTGTATGTGTGTATGATGAATTAATTCACAACCACAGACCAGTGCGGAAATGAGTTCAGAGTAGAGCCGGATCACTGCCTGCCTCCATAGCTCAGTGGTTAGAGCACTGGTCTTGTAAACCAGGGGTCGTGAGTTCGATCCTCACTGGGGGCTATATTTTTTTTTTTTCGTGTTAAAAAAAATCGGTATGTTTGAGGCATTCCCTGGGGAATGGTGGAACACAGATCTGCAAATTTACGGCATTCAAATGACATTTCATGTCTGTGTGTGAGCTTTTGCTGCTGCTGCTGAACGAGATTGACGTGATGTGAGTGGGTGAATCAACTTACAATACGCCTCTGTCACGCATATTACCTCTTTCCAAAGCAAAGAGTATGCCATACGGATACTTGATACGACCTATATCAGCCCTGACCCCCATAATGTGATTGAAATCACTGGCCAGTGATACTGGATAAGTATTGGAATTTGACCAATCGCTGACACTTTTTGTGTCTTCTTCGTTTTTTCTTTTTTCTTTTTTTTCACCTGTCCTCCTTCTTCTGTGCCGCCTCAGTAGCATTGCACCCACATCGCTC
>JADBJO010012599.1:22500-26546 GCA_016801955.1 Conus betulinus | reverse complement strand
ATCTAAAAACTGCAAATACAGTCATCATGTTCAGCCTCTGCGGTAACATTCAAGCCCATTCGGCCAAGGTACGATAAGGTAGTAGTAGTAGTTGTTGTTGTAGTCCGTCGCTAGCCGACGAAGACGATGGTCTATGTACTCAGCGATGATGATAGCGTGCGCTGCCATAGTCATCGCCGATTAAACAGACCATCGTCTCTGCAGCCTGAAGCTGGAAGTACATAGGCCCCACAGGAGTCACAAAGATGGTCTGAGTTTGGGACTGAGGAGGACGAGGCCCTGTGTCGTCTGTCCCTTGCAGCGGCGAGACGCAGTCTTGTGTCCTCTTCGATGGCAGCTGTTGCTTTGAAGGTGAGTCACCTCCAAGATGATCTGCCAGCAGCAAGGGTTTCGAACTCGCAAGGCTGGATGCGGCACCATCTAAGATTGCTCTTAAAGTTATCTTTGTATCTCAGTTTCGGCCTTCCCTGTATGCGTGAACCTTGCTTGAGCTCACCATACATCAGTTGTCTGATGACGTGCCCAGTCCAGCATAGCTGAGCCTTCGGCGGCATTGACTCAATGCTTGTCAAGCCAGCTTTGTCCAAAAACCTCTTGGTTTTTGACTTTGTCCAGCTAGCGAATGCCTATAAACATGCGCAGCGATCGCGTATGGAACTGTTCAAGTTGCTTGATATGCTTTCGATACAGGGTCCATGTTTCACATCCATACAATAGGGAAGAAAGGATTACGGCCTTATAGATCTTAAGCTTTATAGAAGTCGTATGCATTTCTGCTGGAGGATCTTCACTGGTAATCTACCAAGGGACTTGCTGACTTTCTGGATCCTGGACATGATCTTTCTCCAGTGAGCCATCTGCAGAGACACCACCGCCCAGTAACCTGAAGCCCTCCACACACTTCAGTTGGACTCCATCAATGGTGATGGCTGGCTGGGGCTTGGCTGTGTTAGGAGCGGCTCGGACAAGAACCTCCGTTTTTTCAAGACTTACTGTCAATCTGAACAACTTGGATGCGTTTCCGAAGACGTCGACAATGACCTGGAGGTGTTGTCCTTGTGTGCCATGTACACTCAAGTCCAGATCTTTCATAGCATGAAGAAGGACCTGTGTGAAGAACACGTTGAACAACAACTGGGGCAAAGACACAACCCTGTTTCACTCCGTTTGTGATGTTGAAGGAGTTTATACAGTCACCATTACAAAGGACTTGTCCAATCATGTTGTCGTGGAAGAGTCTTATCAAGGCTCTGAACTTGTGTGGACAGCCCAGCTTCATCAGGGTGGTCCAAAAAGCTTCTCTGTTGACAGTGTCAAAAGCTTTGGTCAAGTCTATGAACACTGTGTACAAGTGCACCTGCTGCTCGATATATTTCTCCTGGACTTGTCGCACAGCAAATACCATGTCTATGGTACTGCAGCCAGGGTGGAAACCACACTGGGGTTCAGGAAAGGTTGCCTTCAGAGATGTTGTTGATGAACTTGTTGAGGAGGATGCAGGCAGGAATCTCTCCAGCAATGGAAGGAAGAGAAATTCTATAGTTACCACAGTCTGATTTTGCCCCTTTGGTCTTATAAAGTTCCACGATAGTGGCATCATGGAGGTCTGCTGGCATGTCCTCGTCCTCCCAGATGGTCATGGAACGCTGTCTGAAAGCTGTGACTCCCAATGCTTTATACAATTCCGCAGGAATTCTATCTTTTCCGACCAAACGGCCAAACCCACCACAAGGTGAAAAATACCCCCCCCCCCCCCCCCCCCCCCCCCCCCCTGTTTTCTGTAAGCAGTGGAGGGGACAGCATGACACATCCATCCATGTGTAGTGTGGTCTCGAAACCTAGAGGAGGTGGTGTAGCGTATAATATTACTACACCACATCCGCTCAGTTTCAAGACCACACTGCGCATGATTTAGAGCTGATGGATAAATGAATTACGAACTAAGATGAGAGAATTTTAAAACAAAGGGTCTCGTGGCTACGACCTTGGTATGTGTCTGACCTACGCGATGGTCAGACCTTGGGTACCTACCTAACATCACCTGTGCCATATTTATCATTCTTTCTAGGTGTGTGTGAGTGTACATCTCTGTGTGTATGTGTGTGTATGTGTGTGTGTGTGTGTGTGTGTGTGTGTGTGTGTGTGTGTGTGTGTGTGTGTGTGTGTGTGAGTGCACCTTTAATTATTTGTGAGAAAAGAATATTCAGAAGATCGCATCGTAACAACAGGTACAATGACAGTACACATGCACTCGCGCGCGCGCGCACACACACACACACACACACACACACACACACACACACACACACACACACGTCTACAGTATACACTGGGGTCCCTAAGAGATACAGTCTTACTTCAGTTCACGTGTGCTTGATCATTTATGTCTGTTATTTGGAAAGGCCCCGGATGAGTCTGCACCTTTCTGTGTGATTCTTCTTAGTGCTGGTCTTGAGATGATGCCAATATTTGTGGTTTGTATTCTTTCTTGCACGCTCTACCTTTAAAGTCATTATGTGCGGCCACTTACTCTCTTGATGTTCAGTTCATAAAAAGATCGTCTATGTTAGAGTGGCATTGGTATTGTTTCTTGAGATGACTCCTTCGATTTCTTATCATATCAGATCGGCCAAGCTGTAATCCAGTTCTTATTGTTGCCTTGCCGCCAGTGTGTGTGTTCTGTCATTTCCTTTAACTCCTGCATGTCCAGGGCAGTATACCCTATGAGTCCCTCTGGAGGAAGGTTGCGCATTACTTCATGCCAAGCAGGGATTCCCGTTTCACTCGCTATTTTTTTGAAATAGGTTCATGGATTCAGTATCACAGCTTGTTGAGTTTTAAACTAGCCTGTGGATGAAAGTCATGGAATGCTTTGTGTCACTGCTTCTACCCCCATTGTTAGATTTAAATTTGTTAAACTATACGCGCCATTCTCTTCCTCCAAGTTCGGCCATTTTGCTTTACTCTGTATCCCCAGCCCTATTTACCTTCAGTGACAGAACCATCAGCGTGTATAATATATGCTTTTGTGCCAAGGTTTTCTATCTACAGCTGAATTTCTGCATTGGTTTTGTATTCTGACCATTCTCGACAGTCTTTCAAGCTTTGGGGCGATGACAATTTAATAGAGGAATTTGAAGTGGTGTGGATACTTTTCTCATTGCTTCATGTCTTTTCATTCCTCTTACTCGCACACACGCTGTTTACCTTTGGTGACAGAACCATCAGCGTATATAATAATATATGCTTTTGTGCCAAGATTTTCTACCTGCATCTGAATTTCTGCGTTTTTTTTTTTTTTTTAATTCTGGCCATTCTTGACAGTGTCTGTCAAGCTCTGGAGTGATCAAATTTTAATAGAGGGATTTTAAGTGGTGTGGATACATTTTTTTTCTAATTTAACTAGGTTGGCCTTTGACCATGTTGTAAGCCTCAATCCATCATCACCTTGAATACAAGTGCGTGATGCAGTCGGTAGAGATGGTGCCGTTCAGTGTCTATGGTTGCCATTGGTTTCATGGCAGACAGGCCCTTTTTGCATTTAAGAAACCATATTCTCAACATGGTTTCTAAAGGTCAGCATTCCATCAACATTTAGACCCAAATAGCGTAGGATTTTAATTGATTTTAATTGATATTCCATTGAATGAAACTGGCAAGGGTAATTTTCCTGATGTCCTGTTATTGAGAGTGCAGACCAATGTCTGGGCTTTTGTAGGGCTGATGGACAACACAGTCTCTTGACACCACTAAGCAATGTTGTTCAACTGCCCCTGAAAGCCATATTCAAATAGACGGAGGGAGGCACACTATGCTCACGCAGTCACTTTTACTTTTAGTATCTAAGACATATCACTTACTACACGCCTTCAGGGGTATTTGGAATCTTTAATTTTTTTATCGCTTTGAGCCAGTAGCAGATACACCTGACAGCAGAAACAAAAAACAGATGGGGAAATCAATCGGTTTCACCATGATTAAAATCATGTTTTGGAATCCGTCTATCTACTCCTAGAGACCTCTCCACAGCAACATTGTGAACAGAC
>JADBJO010012599.1:7500-12500 GCA_016801955.1 Conus betulinus | reverse complement strand
TGTCTGGGAGCGGAGAGGACTAAGCCTTACCACCAAGCTGAAGGTCTACCATGAAGTGGTACTAACCACTTCTCATCTATGCCAGTGAGACCTGGACTGTCTACAGCAGACACACCACCAAACAGCTTAACCATTTCACCTCAGCTGACTCCGCAGAATCCTACACATCAAGTGGCAGGACAAAGTCCCACACACTGAGGTCTTAGAAAAGGCCAGCATCCCCAGCATCTACACTCTCCTTCAGAAATCCCGAACCAGATGGGCTGGACAGATCGTCAGAATGCCAGATAGTCGACTGCCTAAACAACTGCTGTAAGGAGAAATGAGTCAAGTCAGGGCAAGCGCAAAGTTGGGGGGGGGGGGGGGGGGGGGGGGGCAGAAGAAACGTTTTCAAGGACTGCCTCAAAATGTCCCTCAAGGCCCTGAACATCAGCCTCAACACCTGGGAGTCGCTTGCCCTGGACCGCCCAGCCTGGCGAAGCAGCATCGCAAAGGGCGCATGTAGATCAGAGATGAGACGCACAGCAGAAGCTGAGAGAAAGCGAGCCGCGTGCAAGGCCAGAGCTACCTCCACCTCCACTGTAGCACCCACCCACATGTGTCCCACATGTGGGCGTTCCTTCCGGGCCCAGATTGGCCTCACCAGCCACCTGCCGACCCACGCTCAGCGATCTTCCATCTGAGATTGAAGTCATGGTCATCTTCGAAATGGAAGGACTAACAACAACAACATTGATGTTGAAATAGATTTTTTTTTTTTTTTTTTTGGTATGGGTGCCTTGCCCCTTGCACAGAAAGAAACACTCCCTTCTTTCATTGTTTGATAACCATCTACCATCAAGCGTAATTAAGCATGGCCTTGTTCAGCTGAATCTACAAATCGAGTATCGTTTCCCCTATGTGACTACAACAACATCGTCATCTCTAACCAAAGCGAAAACATCATTTGTTGATTTCTATCAGTCGCTCATATGAAAAACAAATAACTTTTAAACACCAATTTAGTAATAGCCAAAGGAAAAAAAATACTCCAGACTGCAGACATCTCCTTACCGAACGAGTCTTAGAGAGCGATCCAGCGATGACGTCTGCAGCACGATTCCAGTGGACGAGTTGGCGCCGTTATGCCTGACGAGAAACGAAGACATGAGGGTCTAATTCAACCAAAGACACTTCTATCTATGGATTCCTACGCCAACATGGTGGATTGCTTAAATGTACACGTTTAGCTCTCATTGAAAAATCCAGTAATTTTGTACGACATACAAAGAACAAGAGCGGCCACAAACAAAGAAAGAAAAGAAAAAAATGTTCAGCCAAAAGTAAGTTCGATTCTTGTGAATGTTCCGAGCTTGAATCTCAATCTCAATCTCAATCTCCGACTCAGAACGAGCAGGCATCTAGCCAAACGAGCATCCACAGCACATCAGACCCTGCAACGGCTGGCAAAAAAAGCTTTTCAAAATACTGGTCAGTCTGAAAGTTCCATGGAATTACTGACGTGCACAATTAAAATGCTCTGCGACAGAATTTCGGTCTTGGAAAAAAAATTAGAGGAGCTGACGAAAGACAGCAACAAAGAATGGAGCTGCAAACAAGCAGAAACTGTAAGTGTTGGTACACAAACAAATAGGTCAATAACAACATCTTCCGACACAACACAACGCAGCAACATACCAACATATGCAGACAAGCTGAAGTCTCCAGCTAAAAAAAAAAAAAAAAAAAAAAAAAAAAATGTAAGCAAAACTCCCCTCTCAGTCAGTGCCACAAAATCCAGAAGAAAAGCCATCTGAAGCTAAAAATAAAGGAACAGTTGGCTGACGTCAGATCTATTAGCATCAAGTCCGATGACGCCAAAAAGGTACATTCTGACACTCTTCCTAACGTTCTTTCTTTCTTTCTTTTTTTTTTTTTGCACAACTCTGTTATGTCAAGAGTCCACGCTAGGCGCCTGGGAGAGGCCTATGGACTTAAAATTGTCTTCAAAAGAGGTTTCAAGATCTCAGACTGTGAAAAAGGTACATGAAAACATTGGTTCAGAAGTTCCGACTTAATTGTGTGATACTGCATACTGGAATAAATGATCTGAAAAGAACTGACCCTGGAGTTACAGCAAAAAAGATGATAATTGTTGTCAACTAAATCAAACAGCATCTCTGAAAACAAAAGTCATGGTGAGCAAAGCAACACCAGTCAAAGATCAGATTCTGGAGGGGAGACGACAACTATTCAACGCTTTACTGTTTTCCGAATTTCCTCGTCATCAGACATCTCTTCTCTCTCATGAGAAACTTGGTCATCTCAACGACCGGCTCATTAGGGATGCCATCCACCCGTCTGACAGAGGTACCAGCATCCTCGCCGGAAATCTGGGGCGGCATGTCCATCGTCTCTTTTGGCAGAGACAGCGCCGGAGACATCGCCAGAATCAGACACGCGGGAGAGGCGCCTGGGACCACAAGCCATTCCCCCCCCCACCTCCTGCTGGTCGTGTCGGAGCTCCCGGTGCGTGGCATTTCCATCCTCGTGCAGGAGACACATGGGACTCTTTCAGCTGCCAATTCGTCCCTTGGTGACTCGTCAACTTCATCTTGCCATTTGATTTTGTTAACTGTCTTATGAAAACTTCCAATGATAATTTATTACTATTTCAATGGAACTGTCGGTCAATATCAACAAATCTCTTCCACTTTGAAAATCCTGTATGTCAACATAATTATTCAGTGCTAGCAGTACAATCACTAAATGTATATGTTCGTAAGCTACCGAAAATACGCAATTTTTATTATCCACCTTTGTATAACTATAGGAATGATGGTAAAAAGATTCAAACTGCCATTTATGTGAAAAGGGATCTAAATTGTTGTCCTCTGAACCCTCATACTCCTGCTAATGCTGAAGTTTCGCAACTGGGGCTACTGTAAAGCTGAACACACAGACAAATTTAAACATCATTTCTGCTTACTATCCCAGTGGCCCAAAGACAGATAATACAGACTAAAAAGAAAACACCTTCCTTTGTCAAACAACAAATGGGTAATACTGGGAGGTTTGAATGTGCATGCTCCATTTTGGGATATGGTTGCACCACTATAACTTGTGACCGTTTAGTTGAAAATATTGTTGACTCCAAATCGGTTTCATTAAACGATGGTAGTATTACCAGACTGCCAGGCATTTCCAACCATAAACCTACTTCTATTGATTTATCTTTAATTTCTCCGCAGTTGGCAGTAAACTCGGTATGGTCAAACAGAGGGTGATACTTTGGGCAGTGATCATTTCCCAATTATCATACAGTTAAAGGAGCATATTGAAATGAAGAAGATGAAAATGAAGACAGTATCCAAAGTTTTCATATAAAAAATGCAAATTGGTCTCTGTATGAATTGATCTTGTCCAATAGACATTTCCGTAGCATTGAAAATGAAGGTATAGATGTATATTATACAGAGTTTTGTCGACATGTCTTACAGGCTGCCGGAAAAAAATATGTTCCTATTTGTAAGATGCCCAACAGTGGAAATATGTTGGTAATTCCTGGTGGAATTTAGATTGTGCGACAGCTGTAGCTCTTAAAAAAGAAGCTTATAAAACTTGGCTGAAAGTGAGAACAGATGAAGATTTCCTAGCGATGAAACATGACAAAAGTTACAGTAACAGGGTCGTTGCCCCGAGCGAAAAGAATACATTTCTCAGAATTTTGTAGATCCAAAATATCAGAATCAAAAGATATCCATAAGGCTTGGAAAAGGATTAAAAAATTGAAAAATGGTAATTGCTTGCAACAGTACCCAATTAAGTTAGATAATAATGCTCTTCCATCCTCACAGGAGAAAGCTGAGGCATTCGTCAAAATTTTTTTCAGAAAATAACTTGCTGTCTAGTCTCAGTCCATCTATCAGGTGTTTCAGAGAGGATGAAGTAAAAAGAAATATCTATCAGGATCCACCACCAAATCATTTCCATTATTTAAACGCTCCTATTGCTTACGATGAATTTTGTGAGACGTTAGAATCTTTTTCTTCAAATTCAAGTGCTGTTGGCCTAGATGGTATATCATATCAACTGTTATGCCACTTGCCTTCACACTGGAAATGATCACTGCATTCATTTTACCAAAAATGTTGGCTTAATTAATGGACCTCTCCCTAGTATCTGGAAGAGATCTGTTGTAGTCACAGTTCCAAAACAAGGTAAGCCCAGGTCAGACATTGGTAGCTACAGGCTAACAGCACTAACCTCTCACGTTGGAAAGTTGTTAGAAAAGATTATCCAAAGACGTCTTTATATTTTTGTGAAAAAGAAAGCATAATCCCAGTGATTCAAGCAGAATTTCGCAAAGGTCGATGTACAATAGATCATTTGGTGAAACTTACAAGTAAAATAAAAAAGCAGTTTGCTAGACGGAAAATACACTTGCTACCTTCTTTGATATCAGAAAAGTGTATGATAGTATCTGGCACGCTAGACTACTTTATTAATTGAAAGAAATAGGAATTAATAGGACGATGTTTCAATACTTTGAGAGTGGTTTTTTTTTTTTTTTTTTTTTTTTGATCGCAAAGATCCATATATACAAGAATAGGGAATGTTTATTCGTCTTTTCGGAGCGTTGATATCGGAATTCCACAGGGTTCGGTTATAGCCCCCATGTTGTTTAACATTCTTATTTATTATCTTCCAAAGATATTATCAAAAAGTGTGAATTTAGTACAATATGCTGATGACATTGTTTTGTGGATAAATACAAATATCCGACAAGAGAATTACGAATCATGTACAGAAGATATATCAGTTAGAGATAGATAAATTAAACAACTTTATGGAAAATAACAGCTTATTCTCTCAGGGTGAAAAAAAACATAGTTAATGTTTTTCAATAATGGAGACAATCCAACGTATTTGCCAAGTTTCAAATTCAATGGTTCTGAATTGCACTACTTACAAAACATAAAATTTCTGGGTGTGAATTTAACCCGTAAACTTAACTGGCG
>JADBJO010012599.1:0-2500 GCA_016801955.1 Conus betulinus | reverse complement strand
TAATGGGCGCTGTTGCCTTCACAATTTTACTATCTAACCCATCCAAACCACGGGAACTCGACGGTTTTAATATATATCTAACTCCTGATGCGCTTCATGGACGCCTATGTATGGAAAATGGAGTTTGTCAACAATATTTTTTGACTCACAGAAACATTTCAGTCGATATAAATCATTAGCCTGTGTGTTGTTTACCTTTATTGTTCTCTATGCTACGGTAGTAAAAAAATGTCTCTTCAGATAATCAACAGATAAATTGGACGTATAAGAAGAAGCAGATGGCGGTGCTGTTTTCCGGGCAACTGATTTATAGCCTTCCAAATAGATTTTGAATCTTGTTTTGATGAAATTAAATCACTAAAATACCTCTTCCGTGCGGATCGTTTCATTTCACTGACGTTATTCCGTTGTTGCCTAAATTTCTTGTCTGTCCCCTGATGTTTGTAATAAATTGTCACAAATTCTAATTTCAGCATCTATTTCTGTTGCTAACCATGGTAGTTTCTCAGTTAATTTAACACGTTTAGTACGGAACAAGATATGCTTATTGAAAATAGGAACACATATCTTGTACCGAGCAGCAAGTGCATCATCAGGATGATCGTATTGATAGACACAAGAAAGGTCTGCCATACATAAATCAGCCAGAAATTCTTCAGTGTGGAAATGTTTATAGCTACGAAACAATATACACTTATGAGTGCACCTGGGGATTTTTACTCCTTTCTTTGACCATGTTAAACACACTGGAAAATTATCACTAAGACCATAGACAGGTACAGCAGTTTCTACTACATTGTTAGAATTAGTAACATAAATGTGATCAATGAACGTTTTTGTCTGTAATGTTATCCGTGTAGGTAAATTTATCAGTTGAGTTAAATTGCACATTTCATAAGTTTTTTTCATTTATTCTGTTTTTTGAATAAACCGATGTTAAAATCTCCAAGCAAGATTACTTCCATAGAAAAACTTAACACGTCTTCAAGCATTGACTCAAACGATCGATTCACTCGACTCTTTCTTCTGGGTTTTTGTATTTTAAAAAACCCTACTAGGATTGGCTTTGTTCCTTTCAAGTGAATCTCTTGCCATAAACATTCAATTTCATATCTATCAAACAAGTTTAGTCATCTATAATTAACAGATTGGTGAATATAAGGCACCATACCTCTTTCTAGTTTTGCTGTGGCATCTCGTGTAAGATGGTTGTATCCAGGGATCGATAATATATTGTCAGAAATTGTACTAGACAATCGTGATTCAGAAAAACCAAAGACATGAAAACAGTCATTAAATTGGATTAGATTGAAGACACATCTGATAATTTGTTCATTTAGGTGACATATATTTAGATAACCTATTTTGAACCCAGCTTTATGGAGCGGCTTAAATGTGCTACTGTTCTTGTCCATGACAAAATTAATACAATCACGAATGATAATTAAGAGGAAAACATATGCAAAGAAATGTGACACTCGGTATATAAAAAGATATGCAAGATTAAGCGGGAAAACTACCAGAAACAAAATGAGAAATACCAATTCTATCCAGCTGAGTTGAACACAAGACTGAAAGTAAGAAAAGCAGCGTGAACGTTCACCCCAGAGCTAGACACAATATCAGTACACTATATATATACATTATATGTACATATCAGTATGCGAACTGTCCCTATCCGAGTTTTCCGAGAACGCCTGTCACACATGAAACGAGCAATTTTAAAATAATTTGGTTCATCTCACACCCAAGAAAAAGAAAACAAGCATAAACAAACTCTATCAGCATACTTTTGGATACATGACCAAGAGGAAATGTATATAAAAGTAGACAAATGTTCATGCACACACACACACACACACACACACACACACACACACACACACACACAACGCACAGCTTCGTTCTTGTGGGTTAAACACAATTAACTAACGTCACGTATCACCGGCATATGTATGACAAGACCATGCATCATAGAGGTGGTTGTCGCAGAGCTGGTGAAGATCACTGATGTCCTGGGTGGTACGCCAGCTGTGATGCCAAAGACATTAGTTGCTGGGCACACTGGCTAACAGGATTGTTAGTGGCGGGCCAACTTGGAATACTATAGATGGAGCCCGGCATTGTGTTTACGACATTGACAGGATCTGACACCGGAAACTGTCTCTGGAAAATTTGTCTTCCACGGTGATGAAGGGTATGGTAAGGGTATGGGTCAGGATATCTGGGATATGGAAAATAAGGGATCATTTGACCCGAGATGGCAAGGGGATAGGACGCATTGGGGAATGATGGATTCAATGTGGGATGTGGACCTCTAGTTTCGCCTGACTGGCTGTGTTTTGTGGGGGGGGGGGGGGAAACTTCACACACACCATCATTCCCCAGCTGATGTGGGGGTGAAGGCCGACGGATTTGGCCTTGCACTGTTTCAGCCACAGCCTGGTTATCATTCCGGGAGGGCAACAAAGGGAAGTGGGATAAGGATGATAATGGGGGA
>JADBJO010012598.1:47500-52500 GCA_016801955.1 Conus betulinus | reverse complement strand
GGTGCTGACTCGGGCTTATGCTTTGGGTTGTTTGGACCGGATGGAATCGTGTTCGGATTCTGGGTCGTGCTACGTATGAATCGTCTGTTTTGCACGGTGTATGAACGAGGTTCAGGGCAAGTGTCACTGACAGTGGCTGATCTCCAGTCACCTCCTTTGGTCAGTTGGACACGGACATAATCGCCAGCCTTCACAGGTGGTAAAGTGTGTGCAGTTTTATCATAATTGTGCTTCTGGGTAGATTGTAGTTTGGCACGTCTGGCGATGAAGCTGTTAGGATCGGTGATCTTCGGTTTCAGATACTTGCTGGTGGTTGGAAGGATGGAACGAAGTTGTCGACCCATCAGCAACTGAGCTGGAGATGCTAGATTGCCCACAGGAGTGCTTCGATATTCTAGTATGCCGAGTAAAAGGTTAAGTCCATCAGACTTGGCCTTATCAAGGATGTTTTTGATTGTCTGGATCGTTCTTCAACAAGGCCGTTTGACTGAGGATATCCTGGACTGGAAGTGATGTGATGAAAATCCCAGGATGAGGCAAATGTCTGAAATTCAGCTGCTGCGAATTGGGGACCATTGTCAGTCATGACCGTCTCGAGTATGCCGTATCTGACAAAGTGGACTGATAGTTTCCTGACGACAAAAGCAGAAGTCGTGCTTGGTAACTCATCAATCTCAAAGTATCGACTATAGTAGTCAACAGTTGCCATGTAGGTTTTGTTGTTCCAGGTGAAGAGATCAACTCCTACTTTCTGCCAGGGGCGTGAAGGGATTTCATGAGGTATGAGAGCTTCTTTTGGGTTTGATTTGGCTCTAAGGGTACAGACTGAGCACATGGCAATATGGTTTTGAATGTCTGTTGCCATCCCAGGCCAGAACATGATGTTTCTTGCTCTCTGTTTAGTTTTTTCAATACCAAGATGACACGTGTTTACTTTTTTCACTATTTCTGTGCGAAGTGTGTTTAGAAAACTATTTTCTCCTCTTTTAGAATAATTCCTTCGATTTCAGTGAGTTCATCTCTGAAATTCCAGAATTCTTGAATGTTGCTGTTGCGGTCTTGTCTTTCATGGGCCAGCATCTTGGACAGTTGACTGCAGCATTTGGAGCTTTTTGTATCTCCTGCATCTTGCTGTCACTGACAGGCATATTTTTCAGGACACAGTGTTTGGTATTCTGGATCATCTGGTTTGTCTGTAGGTTCTGCTGGTAGATTCTTGCGTGGAAGAACGTCAGCCATCGGAATTTGCTTTCCAGGAACATGGATGATATTCAAGTCATATTTCTGTAGTTGCATGTGCATGCGCTGAAGAGGTGGTGGAGCTTTAGCCAAAGGCTTTTGGCAATAGATTCCAGTGGTTTGTGATCTGATTCTACAGTGATTTTCTGTCCATAGATGAACTGATGGAAGCGTTTGCCCCCAAACACAATTGCAAGAAGCTCTTTCTCAATTTTGAGCGTAGCTTTGTTCATTTGGGCTCAGAGATTTGGAAGCAAAAACCAATAGGTTTTCCTTTTTGGAATATTGCAATACCAAGCCCAGACTTGCTAGCATCGACTTGCAGAGATGTTGGTTTTGCTGGGTCGTAGTAGGCAAGAACTGGATGATGGATGATAGCTGCTTTTGCTTTGTCCAGTGCTTCTTGGTGCAATTTGTCCCAGATGAACTCAGTGTCATCCTTCAGTAGATCACGCATTGGTCTGGTGATCTCTGACAATTGTGGTGCAGATTTGACAAGATAGTTAAGCATGCCAAGAATGGTTTTTTGAAGCTCCTTTTAGCTGGTTGGTGGAGGCATGTTTTGGACTGCTTTTACTTTTGAGGGATTTGGTTTCAGTCCGTCAGCTAAAATGACGTGTCCAAAATACTCAACTTCTGTCTTCCCTATTTCTAGTTTCTCTTAATTCAGCTTCAGATTCTTTTCTTCAGCTCGAAGTAAAGGCTGCTCTCAGGTTTTCATTGTTCTTCAGCAGTTCTTCCACTGATTATGACATCATCAGTGAGTGGAGTGACACTGGGAATGCCTTCAAATGTCTCGTCCATTTTTCCGTTGAAACTCATCTTGTGCACACATGATGCCAAATGGTAGACGTTTGAAACGATATCTGCCAAATGGGGTGTTGAAAGTGGTCAGATAGGATGACTTTTCATTCAGTTTTAGCTGCCAGTAACCAGACTGGGCATCCAGTTTTGATAAATATTTTGCACCTGTTAGTTTTGCAAGAGCATCTTCCAGTGTTGGTAATGGGCACTGTGGTCTTTTTATAGCTTTATTCAGGTCGTTAGGATCCAAACAAATGCGAAGGTTTCCTTTTTTCTACAATTACAAGTGATTTAACCCATTCTGTTGGTTTGGTGCCTTTGGTTATCACTCCAGTTTTTTCCCATGTTGGAGAGCTGTGTTTTGAGTCTTGCTTTAAGTGCGTGTAGTACACGACGGGGTGGATGAACAATTGGGACAGCGTCTTCTTTGAGGGGTATGTTGATTTCACCTCAAGTTCTAATCCAGTGAAAACTGCGTTGTGCTCTTTGATGACTTCTTCTTTTGTTATTAATGTGGACTCCACAGACATGACAATCTTGATCAGTTGTAGTTGCGCTGATGCCTGTAGTCCTAGGACTGGTTGAGAATTTGTATTGGCATTCTAAAAAAAATCCTTGGTAGGTGTTATCATTGTAACTTGCTTGAGTTTTACACAGCCATCAATTTTTTCAGAGGTTGAACTGTGTAACTGATCAGTTTTTTCTTTACAGGGTGTTTATTGCTGGGCGACGTGATAGTTTCTCAAATACTGATGATGGGATAACATTCACTTGGGCTCCAGTGTCAATTTTGAATTTTATTGTATTTCCTGTCTCAAGTTTATGTCAGCACTTACAGTATTGGGAATTTCTTTGCATTTGTTGATAGAGTTGACATAAAACTCAGGTTCAGTCATCCTCTTCAATGGAGTGTAACTCCCGGCCATTCTTCTGTGATCTGTATTGGCTTTGGCAAACTTTGGCCCAGTGATTTTGTTTGTGGCAGTGACTGCATGTAGTACCAAAAGCTGGACATTGTTTTGGCTTTATGTTTTCCGCCACAGTATCTGTATGTGACAATGTTTTTCCAGGGGATCCAAAATTTTGACGCTGTTTGTAATTATTTTTTGTTTTCACAGCATCTACTTGCTGTGGATTCGTTGTTGTTGCCATTGATTTCAGTCGTTTCTTGTGTTGTTTCATATGTAATACCAATGTCTATTGCTGTTTCCATTGTGAGTTTATCTCCTTCTGTCAGGAGTTTTTCTCTTATTTCTTGTGATGCAACACCAACAACAATGCGATCACGAACCATTTCACTTTTTAGATCTGCTTGGCAGATATCTGTTAGTAACGGCTATAACGGTAAACTAAAATATCCGGCATCATCCATGACGCATAATGAACATACCTGTTAATTTTCGCAAACATGGGCCGAGTACTTTCTCAGATATTCCATGAAGAAGGTAAACTGTTACATGCCGTTACAGCCGTTAGTAACGGCTGTAACGATAAACTCAAACATTGGGCATTATTCGTAACCCATAATGAACATACATGCTAATTTTCACAAAGATCGGACAAGTACTTTCTGAGATATTCCATAAAAAAGAAGAACCGTTACAGGCCGTTTCTCACGAGGCTTTGTGATGTTGGTCCATCTTAGGTTGTAGTATTATTTATTCATTTATTTGTTTATTTATTTATATTTTTATTTTATTTATTTTGTCGTTGTTGTCGTGTATCAATCCCTTAATGTAGCTTATAGTGTGTTTGCACTTTAATGTCGTTCAGCTCAGGTTAGGTTTACTCTCTCTCTCTCTCTCTCTCTCTCTCTCTCTCTCTCTCTCTCTCTCTCTCTCTCTCTCTCTCTCTCTCTCTCTCTCTTCACTGTCTGTGCAATTCACTGTCTGTGCAATTCATCCTGCAGGTTCACGTGTGGCTGGTGCCTTTCTCTTGAACTGGCCGTCTCGATCGGCCTCTCGCCTGTCTTTTTACCTGCCGCACGTGCAGCATTCCCCTTAGCTTGAGGTATTCTCACTTTGTGACGTATGGTGGCATACTTGCTGCCAACGGTTAGGAAGGTTTTCTCTTCACTTGTGCGGAAGATGTCCCTGGGAGCGCCCGCTCCAGTTCTGGTTCTCGACCATATCGCCGAAGGTACAGTCAGTATCTTCATTCCTGCAGTCGGCCTGTAGGGGAGGGATGTCAGCGTTTCCGCATCTGCTCGGCCTGTTCTCTCGACTGGACAGAGGGCAGAGAGTCGCTTGACCCGCCACTTTCTTGGGTCACCCACGGGTAGCTGTAAGCATGAGTTGTGTTTCGTGGGGTCTTTTTTTTTGTTAGCCGGCGAATTCTCTTTTGCGCCTTTTTTTTAATTATAAGAAATATTGTTTGATACTACTTTTCTCTGGTTAATTTGATCTTTAACATGGCCATTCAAAAATTAACATCCAAAATTCTCTCTCCTGTCAACTCATCTGTTGATGCGGTAGTCGGTGGGTATAGTGGAGAACCTGGTGATTTAGGGTTGGGACTTGCTTGGTCTCACTCGTACGCCCCAGTCACAATAGCCAGTCTCATATTCTTTGTCCATCATCTGCTTGTGTGTGCAAGGGGAACGAGTGTTTTGTGTTTGCGAGCGTGCGTACGCACGATTAGACGTTTGGATGCGTGGTTTGAGAATTGTGTGATTATTTTAAAGTGTTACCATAAATGCGGGGATAATCGTGCCATTACATTATGATATATTTGTAAATGTGGTGGCAATTGTAAAGCAATGATTGCTGTTCTCTTCATATCTTAAGAAAGGAAAATGTGTTTTCATCATTGAACGTGAGTGAAGTAGGGATGGATATGTAAACTGTTATTCTTTTCTTCAACCTGTTAATTCGATGTCATTTCTAGCCTGCCTCGTGTGAGAGGTCCTTTAGCGAACATTCCTCTTTTGTTTCGTTTACTGTTTTACGCTGAAGTCT
>JADBJO010012598.1:0-42500 GCA_016801955.1 Conus betulinus | reverse complement strand
CGGCGGAGGTTCGAACCAGTAACCCCAGGATCACCAAGATTACGAGTCAGGCGCGCCTACCAACTGAGCTATTCCGGCTCATTGGCTCCATCGCGCTGGCGGTGGTGGACAATGTATACTCGGTTGGTGTGCGTTCTAGCCCACATTAATCTGCGAGTTTGGTCAGAGTTCGGGGTCACAGCAAAGATCAAGTAGTAACGCACTTAAGTTTGAGCAGATGAAAATCGCCCCGGCTCTATGAAAAAAAAATTTTTTCATTTTAATTTGAAAAGATGACTTTATCCTGGAATTTGGGGTCATTAAATAAGCTCAATGCCATGCGTGTTGTGAAATTAACTTTGTCGTTCAACGAGTCAACTCTTACTTTAGTATAGTTAGGGTTACCTCCCCTTATAATCCTCCTCAATGTTAATTTTGTTTTCTTCTTCTTCTTCTTCTTCTTCCTAAAAGACTGGTTCACTCAAAAACGAGTAGGTCACAAGTGCGCATGTTAAAAATAAAATAAAGTAAAATAAAATAATATAAAGTACGACTCAGCCTGTTGGCCCCTGGAGCAAAATTTGGCAACAAGGGGTCGCACACAATAATCAAAAAGTTAAAAGCAATGGCCAGGTTCAGGCCCAAGTAACCATAAAATATCTGGGGAAGTTAAAATAGAAAAATCAGTCAATATGCAGATTTCAAGACTGTCGTATCAATTTGATTTTTAAATGAGACTGCATTTGTGGCAATCTTGATGGCACCCGCAGTGAGTTCCACAGCCGTACAGAACTAGGATAAAATGAATGTAAATGGCTGTCAATATTTGATGCAGGTATGGCATAAGATTGACCGCCACTCCTGGTGCTACTTTTATTCAATACTAGTTGTTCCATTAGGATATTAATTAGTTTAGCTTTGCCTTTGAAGAAGGTATTAAGTTTGATAAAAGCTCTTTTCTCTTCTCAAGGGTTTCCATTCTAATTTCCTCATGTTCTTCCTAGTATTCCCTTTCTCTCTGATATGGTTCCCTGTTACGAACCGTGTTGCTCTCTTCTGAATCTTTTCGAGGTTATCAATGTCCTTTAGATTGTAAGGATCCCAGACTGAGCAACCATATTCCAGTACTGGTCTAACCAGTGTTTTGTAGCAGTCGTCCTTAACCTTTTGGGGGCAGTCGTTGATATTCCTGTATAAGAAAGCTAAGATGTTGTTTGCTTTCTTACATACTAAACTTGTAATGTTCTTTCCATTTGAGACGACTATCTATAATCACGCTAAATATTTTGCAGCATTGGTTTCTTTAAGAATAGTATTGTGAATAGAATATTCTGATCTAGCTGGTGAGCGTTTATTACATATACGCAACACTTGGCACTTCTGGGGATGAAATTCCATTTTCCAAGTTCTTTCCCTCTTGTAAAGCATTTAGATCTTCTTGTAGAATGCGTGTATCATTCTTGCGTCTGATTGTTCTATGTATGTACTAGCTGTCATCTGCAAAAGCCTTCCAGTAGTTCCAGGAGAGAGATTTCTACTTATGTCATTTATATAAATTAAAAAAAAGGGGGCCCCAGAACAGTCCCTGTGGTACGCCTGACAAGACTGGTTTACAATGGGATGACGACCCTTTTTCTGCGTTCTCCCAATGAGGAATAATCTAGACCCATTTTAGCAAAGGACCGCCAATGCCGATGTGTCTAATTTAAGCAGCAGGCCCTCTCATGGTCAACCTTATCAAAGGCTTTAGAAAAGTCTAATGAAATTGCATCTACTTGCTGTCTGTTGTTAAGACAGTTATTAAAATCATTGAGAGTTGTTATAAGTTGAGTCTCACAACTCCTTCGCTGTCTAAAACCATGCTGGGCGTTATTTAAGAAGTCATATTTGTCAAGATGGTCCATTATGCTACTGTATATTATGTGTTCAAGTGATTTTTGCTGATATGGATGTAAGAGATACAGGTCTATAGTTCTCTGCTTTTGTTTTGTCACCCTTTTTTAATAAAGGGACAATGCTAGCATCTCGCCACTCATCAGGTATTACTCCCTGGTCCAGTGAAGCTTGGAAAAGTAGTTGGTATACCTCAGCCAATTCATTGGCACATAATTTTAAGAGATTGCCAGGAATGCCATCAGGACCAGTAGCTTTGTTTTCATTGATGTTGGTCAGTAACTTAAATGCTCCTGCTTTGCTTACTTTGATATTTTGCATTTCAGGGAGTTTATCATCATCCTTCAGTCTAACATTAATTAGAGGCTTGGGATCTGAGAAAACCGAACAAAACTGATTGATTAGTAAATTTGCTTTTCCTTCAGGTCCTGTATTAGGTTATTCTGGTTATTTCTCAAGTCTGGAATCCCAATGTTGTCCTGTCTCTTATTCCTTATGTATGACCATAATTTCTTGTTTTGATGATCACCTTCTGAAATCATCGAATTAACATAATTGGAGTGAGCAAACCTATATTCTCTCTGACACCTTCTCTTAATATGTTTATACCTAATCAGTAATCTTTCTGAATTAGGGTGTAGTTTTTCAATTTCTTAAACAACCGATGTTTCCTTCTCAACAAACGTTTAGTTTTTGTATTAATCCATGGCTGGTGGTTCTTGATTGAAGTTATTTTAGTTGGTATGTTGTCATCCATAATAAATTCCAAGTTAGTTTTTGTACACTTCCGAAGGTCATTGACATTATCTTAACACTATGAGACCTTAAAAAAAAAAAGACGACTGAAATCATGAGTATCCCTGCGTAATTTTGGCAAGTCTGCTTGGTTCCAGAGTCTGATGGTACGGTTAGGGGGTTTTCTTTGAAAGGGTTGAAAGTTGCTCTCTAAGAGAATTATGTCATGATCACCCAGGCCTGCAATTAATTCCCGATTGCCTGAAGCGCCTGGACAATTGGTAAAAAGTAAATCCAAGAATGCATTGCCACGTGTTGGTATTTCAACTGACTGCACTAATCCAAGGTCTTTGGTGGTATAAAAAAACTGAGAATTAATGTTTTTCATTATATTGATTACCAAGTATGGCATCTTCACGCCAGTCGATATCAGGTAAGTTGGAGTCTCCACCAATCCATAATATTGCCTTCCTATTGGCCAAAACAATGTCAAAGATGTCTCTGCAAATAGACGAACATACATTTTCATCTGAGTCTGGAGGTCTGTATTCTGATCTAACACTGACAGGTCTCTTATTCTTAAAATTAATCCTACAAAACAAACTGTCACTATATTTTTGCCTTGATATAAAAACTCACTGGCTAAGTTCCCCCGAATGGCAATCAAGACTCCCCCACCTCTTTTTCCAAGTCTGTCCTTTCTACAAATATCAAAATCCTCCATTAGAAGCTCACTGCTGGATGTTCCAGTTTCTAGCCAAATTTCTGTTCCAATTACAACAACAATGTTTTTTTTTCGGTGACTAAATTACTGAGTTCTTCTTTTTTCTTGATAAGTGATTGAAAGTTTACGACTATGCATTTAAGTTGCCTTTTTCTTTTGATGATTTGGAGTTCGGTTGCACTTTATGATTTGGGATTTTATCAGTTTTAGAATCAGGGGTGGATGCAAACTTAGACAAAATTTCAAGGAGTTTTCTTTTGGGAAATCGGTCTGGTGAGATAAGTTCAAAACGGCTGCTTTCTAAACTGCAATCTTCAATAGAATTTTTCTAAAAAGTCTCGAACTAAAGTTTGGAAGCCCGCAGGTAAAACACGTCCAAGATATATCACTATTACATAATGCTTCATAAACAGCTTAATTTACTAACATACATTTGGTGTGATACCATATTTTGCAAACGTCACAGGTAATTGCTTTGTTTTTCCATGTGACTCGCAAATTGCAGACTCCGCATGGATATTTTACTTTGGTGGACAGACCAGGATTGAGCTCAATATCTCCCGATAGTAGGATGAAGCTTAAGAGCCATAATTTAAGTCCTCTATGTCTAACTCTCTTTTATTAAAACAATTTCTTATCATCGTACTATTTCTGATATTAATTGAAATCAGAGGTTCAAATCTGGGCCTTGTAATCGACGTGAGGACAGTGCTCGGCACAGGTGTAAAAAGAGGCTAACATGGTTCAGGTTGCACAAAGTTTTATAACCAGCAAAAATGGAACTAAAGGCGTCTCCATCTACGTCTAAAATTTCAAAATTAAACTGATTGCTAGGACTACAGTTATTTCTATCACATGTGCAAACAGCAAGAAAAAGTAGAAAGCTTTTAACGAAACCGAGAAACAACACGCCAGTAGCCATCTTGAAAAGCCAAGTGAGACACAACACCTTACCTGAAAAGGCTTTAAACACAATTTCGTTAAAAAAATTAAATTAAGCATTAACTGCTAACAGCCACCAATGCTGATTATTAAAATTCACAGTTACTCGTTTAAATGAAATATGTAAGAGATGTAAAAGATGCAGAATCTCACCATCATCTTTGCACCGGTCAGGTACCTTCAGACTGAGAGATGCCCTAGTCTCACCAATTTTTAAAAAGGGAGAGCATTACGACCCAGCAAATTACAGACCAGTGTCTCTATCCTGCACTGTATGCAAACTCCTGGGAACACATCATCGTTCACTCCTTGATGGAACACCTGGAGAACAATGAGATACTCTGTCATCAGCAACATGGCTTTAGGAAAAACAAATCCTGTGAAACACAGCTGCTAGAGCTAGCCGAGGAGTTAACCACAAACTTGGCAGATGGGCTTCAGACAGACATGCTTATCCTTGATTTTGCGAAAGCATTTGATAAAGTAAACAACAGCCTCTCACTCCATAAACTCCATGACTACGGCATCAAGGACAATATCCACAGATGGATCCAGAGCTTTTTATCAAACAGGCGCCAAGCTGTTGTTTTTGACAGATTGAAAGCAGAGTTTTCCAGTGTCAAGTCTGGAGTACCACAGGGCTCAGTTTTAGGACCATGCCTATTCTTGGTCTATATAAATGACCTCCCCAAGAAGTTAAACTCAAAAGTAAGAATCTTTGCTGACGACACAGCGATTTACTCCACCGTAACAGGAAACAGACGATATATACACCAGCATCAGAAAGACCTGCGATACCTGGAAGTATGGGAGAAGAAATGGGACATGGTTTTTCACCCTGACAAATGTACCACTCTCCCAGTCACAAGAAAACGAACACCCTGTTCTTAGTGAATATACACTCCATGGCCACACCCTAGCGACCGTGCAGTCAGCAAAATACCTAGGAGTCACCCTCCAAGCAAACATGGAATGGGACAAACACATAGACAACATAGTGGCAAAGGCAGGACGCACCCTGGAATTCCTCCGTCGAAACCTTAAGGTAGCCTCTATTAGGCTCAGAGACAAAGCGTATCTTGTTTTTGTGCGACCGCTCCTGGAATATGCTTGCTCAGTCTGGGACCCCGGGCCTACCTTGAGGGTGACATAAACAAGATAGAAGCCATACAAAGAGAGCAGCCAGATTTGTCACCAACCGCTACCACAAAACAACAAGTGTGACACATATGTTGGAAAGACTGGGATGGCCATCTCTGCAGCGACGAAGACATGCAGCACGACTCGCCATGCTGTATAAAATACATCATGACTTGGCTCGAGTCAATAAACCAAGCTGATACCTCTTCCAGAGCGAAACCTTAGAGGACAATAGCCAGCAGTTCCAACGTATCTCGTCCCAGGGTGCCAACAGATACAGGCATTTCTCGTTCCTGCCACGCGCCATTCGGGAATGGGACCAGTTGCCACACTGCATTGTCAGCGCCGAGTCCATGGAAACATTCAGGATGAAAATGAATAACCACCTAAAAGACACCGTCCTGGATGGTCTCGCTAGGGGCCGCCAGCAAAAACCGTTTTGAGACACATGTAGAAAGGGGTGGGGAAGAGGGGAGGGTGAGGGCAGGGGGAGGTAAATACATAAGATTTAGTCCTAAGGGCTCTGCCTGGCTCACCTGGGTCATTCTGGGGATTAACTCTGGGGGGCCCAGGGGAGATGAAATGGCGGAGCAAATCTCTGGTAGAAAATGAGGAAGGAAGAGAGGGGGAAGGGGGAGGAAGGAAGAGAAGGAAAAAGGAAATGAAAAAGGGAAAGTTTCACAAGGCAGAAATCTGGAGTAAATCCTGTGAGAGGGGATTCACAATAGCAAGAGAGACTGAGTGGGTGTCTTGGTGGCAGCAAGACTGGCTATGTGTGTGGTGGGATCTTGCGAGAGGAGACCCCACTGAGGACTAGATGTGTCTCTTGTTGGCAGCAAGACTGGCAATGCTAATGATTTTATTTTTTTAAACACTGAACGCTCACCATGGGCCCCTTTCTTGATATAGCGACAAAAGAATCAGAATGTTGATTGTGGTGTCGCTCTACAGAAGAAGAAGAAGACCCAGACAAGTGAGGTCGAAGTGCATTGTCTTGTCCTGTACTCTGTCTGTGTCCTTGGCGGTAACTAACCCCCCTCTCTTTTTCTAAATTTTGCGTCATTTTCCGCCCTTAGTCACTCTGTTTTGAAACTTAACTTTTACTGATACTAACTGATACGCTTTGTCGTGTTGTATTTAACGTCATGTCTTTGCTGTATGTATACTTGTGAAAGCTGTAAGCCACTTCTCATTCCCTTTAATTTGATTCAAATTTTAATTTTGATTTTCATTGTCCCTCATTCCATTTTGCTTCACGAAACAAACTACAAGCACCATTGTTTCACAAACCTCCTTCGCTCCCCCACCCCCACCCCCCTCTCCCATGATCCTCTCCTGGTGCACACCATTCGGCAGAGACACTTCCGGCAGCTTGGCGAAGAATTTGATGTCAGACAATTCGCGATGAGCTCAGAAAGAACTTTAACATCCTTGTCACATTGTGTTTGTACGAAAGTCTTCAGGCGATGATCAAGAGAAGGTAAGTGGCTTCTCGTTCTTCGTTTTCACTGTCCTAAATGTTATTTGTTTTCTCCTGAAGAAGACCAGAGAGGTCGGTATACAACAGGGTCAGATTTGCCGATGACCAACCAAAGCCAACTACAGCACGACCTCCAAAAGCTTGCTGTTTGGGAGAAGAGTTGGGACATGCAGTTTCACCCTGCGGTGTGCAGCACCCTCCCTGTCACACGAAAGCGACGGCCATTACAGTGTGAATACCATCTCCACGGCCGCACCCTGGAAGTTGTAGACTCGGCGAAATATGTTGGAGTCATTCTGCAGAACAAGATGGATTGGGACAATCATATCAACTCCATCTGGACCAAAGCCAACCAGGCCCAGGGGTTTCTTAGACGTAATTTGAAAATCAGCTCCCCTAGCATAAAGGCTAAAGCCTATAAAACATTTGTTAGGCCTCTGCTGGAATATTCGGCATCCGCCTGCGATCCCAATGAGAAACAGCACAAGGTGAAGTTAGAAAAAATCCAGAGTAGGGCAGCCTGCATTGTGCTTAACCGGTACAAATGTACTGCCAGTGAGACCACATGCTGCAGACTCAAGGTTGGATGCCCCTTGAGAACAGAAGGAAAAAAGCAAGGCTGTCCCTGTTCTGTAAAATCAAAAACAACTTAGTCAGCTGCCCGAGGTTGAAACAGCAGCTCCATCCTCCCAAGAAGAGAAAGCATCTAAGTCATGATCAGCAGTTTAATCAACTAGCTGCAGACACCGACTACCGGCTGATGTCGTTCCTCCCAAGAACAATTGCGGACTGGAACTCCCTCCCCCAGGATACTGTTGATGCCAAAACCCCTGACACATTTGTGTCACTGGTCAACAGGCATCTTCAGTAGATTTCTACATAAAGCTGTCTTTTTGTGTGCATGGATGAAAGGATGTTGCGGGCCTGGGCTGCCTACTGGAGCCTGGGGCCAGCTAATCCATAGTACTTAATGGATGAAAAGTGACCGTGGTAGCCTGCTGGCAGCTCTGCGCATAGCTTTTACTTTTTTTTTTTTTTTTTTTTTTGCTTTTTTTGCTTTTTTGTGTAGGCTAGTGAGTAGGCAAGATAGGGATGGGGGGTGTCACTTTGTGGTATGAATGTGTGTAAATTTCATATTAATGAAATAGTGATTAGAATAGAATAGGGGTTTTTTTTTTTGTTGTTTTTTTTCTCTTTCCCAGCAGATCCCCCATTCAGTCTCAATAATCAGCCTGTTGGTTGTGGAGACTCTACAGAAGAAGAAGAAGAAGAAACGCATTGTCTTGCCCTCTACGCTGTTTGTGTCCTTGGTGATAACTAACCTTCTCTCTTTCTAAATTTTGCACCCATATAACGTTAACATTAGACATGCCCACAAGAGACAACATGGTCAGACATGCCAGCTGTATGAACACTGCTGTTCATGAAACTTGTGTCCCCTGCTTCAGGATAATATACTCGCCCACAACCTACCATAACACCATCGTCTGCATGGTAAGCCTGGATCTGGATCTGGATCATTATGTCGCAGGAGCCAGTCAATGGCTATAAGCACGATGGAACAGGGAGAGCGCAAAAAAATAGTTTTTTAAAATAGTTTAATAAAAGGCCATCACTTTGTCCTAACAATCTTCCACTGGGTTCAGGTCTCAGTGAGTAGCCACAACAGGTATCTACAGGTTTAAAAAAAAAAAAAAAAAAAGCTGGCTAAAGTAAAAACTATACTGCTGTCAAGATGCTATTAGGCAGGCGATGTTGATATGCCAAGTGCTGATGTAAATGCACTGGCAGCGCCTCCACTGACGATATATATCTTCCCCTAGATGATTCCAGTCCATCACTGTCCGCACGAAGAAGGAGTTAGCGTGCTGTCTTGTGTTACAGACAGGTAGTTTGAAGCCGTGAGTGTTTCTGACCACGCGGTGCTTGGTAATATTGGAGACTTTGAAGTCCTCATACTTTGGGGGAGTGGGGGGGCTGTCGTGTGGGTCTGCGGCCAGTATTCACAGGGGTCAGGAAGTTTTTTGAGGGAATGGCGGGGACGAGATTTCCCGCTATCTTGAATATCAGGCCTAGTCGTGCCTGTCTGCAATGGTCAGCCAGTGGGGGGAGATTCATATCCGTCTGTGACAGCCTACACTACATCAAAACACAAATATTCGACCGTTATTTTGAACTTATTCCAGGATTGAAAGAAATAGAAAATTATCATCTCCATCTTCCGTAACCTCACTTATCCTTGTCCATTTGTTTTGTGTTGTTGTTCTCTGCACACACAGCATGCATGCAAAATTACATTGTTTCTCAAAGAGATCTTAAGAATTCTATAAGCTTAGTTTAAAAGGCAGCATAGTGTTCAACATTACAAGCATTCAAGATGGTGATCGTTGCCATAGTGTTGTAGGAATTTGTTTTCTATGATACATCGTTTTCAATAGTAGAATGATATATAGAAGTAATTGAAGCTACTACCAGAACTGTACTTGAATCCAAAGTATTACTGTTATGCTTTATAAGGGACAAGATATCTTATGAAAATTGTAAGAGAGAATATTATGCTCTTGTGTCAGTATGCAAGTATATTCTATGTGATGTCACACATTATGTCTCTATTGCCAGTGACCAGCTTCTATGATAATGGTATGCACACACACACACACACACACACACACACACACACACACACACACACACAGTACACGACTGACTCACTCTTTCAGTCTGTCTCTTTCTCTCTCTCTCTCTTGCTCTCAGAATAAATATGAGTTTGTCACTGTTCTTTTAACTGGAAGCCATCAAATAGATGGGCTGCAGATGTATGGAATATTGCAGTCACCCTCCACCCCCCCCCCCCCCCCCTTTTTTTTTTTTTGAAGACTTGAATGTGTCTTCGATGAACATATGTGTACACACACACACACATACACACACACACACACATACATGCATGCACACATTTTTGTATTTTGGTTTTACAGCTGGCAAGTTTTTTCCTTACTTCTGAAGACTTTATACCAATAGGTTTTAAATAATTGCTTCTGAATTTAATGCATGATACAGACTTTGCGATACTGGCAATATGCCTTGGTGTGGGGTCAAGAAAAGTTAAATGCCCAACATACAAGGATCTGTGAATATGATAAAACCCTTGAACCAAACCATAAACCTAAATGCACACAAAATAATACTTCAAATGATGTTTTTTTAAGACAATGACATTTTTAGAGGTACATTATAGTCAGTTAACAAATCCCCCTCACAATAGGAAAAATTCAGCAGAATTTAAAGCGCATATCCATGCTCGATGTGTGTGTATTGGGAGATTTTATGCTCAACTACACACACACACACACACACACACACACACACACACACACACACACACACACACACACTCGCACTGGATGATTGTTGTTGCCACCAAACTCAAATCAAGAAATAATTTTGTAATCATTCGTGTGAACTGTTGAGTACATTTGAAGTAAATTCACATAATGGAAGTTCAGATGCAAGAAATGAAATTAGTAAATGCATTTGTTTTAGCGTTTTCAAAGCAAATTCACATATGCATACGCGCACACACTCACATGCACATACGCAATCATTTCCATGTGATGCGCACATGCTCACGTTCTCACACAAACACACACATACACACACTCTCACACACACACACACACACACACACACACACACACACACACACACACACACATGCGCACACACACATACACTCTTTGATGTAATGATATACATAAAACTTGCTCATACTCCTCCTCCCACACATAGTGTGTATATATATATATATATATATATACACACACACTCACACATGCATCCTTTCTCTCTCTCTCTCTTGCTCTATCTTTCACTAATGCACAAGTAGATTATGCGGACATCATAGATGACCAGTGCAGTTCTTTGTTGTGCCAACAGGTTCCACTAAATAAAATTGCATTGATCAGCTGGACCTTGACCATACATTCTTCATTCTGACCCGCGTGGAGAAAGGGCAGACCTACCGGCTCCCACCTGCTACATCATTCGATTCTTGAACTCGTTAAAGGTGAGATAACTAATCTTATGCAGGGCTGTTATTTCCTTGTGAATGTGCATATTTGAGTGAAATATAAAAAGCAGTCAGTAGAAAAACAATATTTGAATGGGGAAAAAAATTTAGGGCAGAAGGAAAAAGTGCCAGTGAAATCTGTAGAATGCTTGTTGTGTTTAAGTTCGCTTGCAGTTGACCCTGAAGTCATGAGGTTTCGTGTAAACTTGTTCACAAGAGTAGGCAAAGCCATTTTGTTACTGTTATGCTCTGAGGTTGTGCATTAGCAAGATGCAAGTAACCAGGTTGAAAAAAAACTGTGCGAGCAAATCGTTGTGGTCCTAGATGTGATTTGACCGAACAATGGACAGTACACTGCTGGGTGCCTGGTCATTGCTTCAAACTGCGCCATTTTGAAAGTGATTTTCAACAGTTCTCCAGGGGAAGGGGGAGCATGCTGGGTCACCCTGAAATTCCTGTAATTGGATACACGGTTACCTTGCAGATACTCCAGAGTGCACGTAGAATGAAAGCAAACAGCATACAATGTTGGTTGTGGCTCATGTGGACATGAATGCAAGAGGTCTGGGGTAGTCAGACCTGCGCTGAATTTACAGAACATTTTCATAACCCTTGTTTATTTTCCTCACCATGTTTTTGCTATTTCTGATTTCAAGTGTGATTTTTTTCCCCCATTCATAAGTGATGTGAACTTACTTGGTTGGAGATTTCATGATTTTGAGTGTGTGTGTGTGTGTGTGTGTGTGTGTGTGTGTGTGTGTGTGTGTTTATTGCACTGTCCAACATGCAGTGATCTCTTTTTTTTTGTTGTTGAATTTACCCTCTGTGTATGTAAGGATATACATGCCTCATATTCTTAACTTGTGACTGAATTGAACAAAAGTTTGTTGCTGTTTATGGCTGGATTGAACACTTGCAGAACGACAGCTATGGTAAAACAGACCGACCCACCTATGGAGACAGCCATGATTGAAATGGGAGCAGACCTACCAGTCAGAGCAGTGTATGTTGAACCCACACCGAAGGATCATGGTAAGCCGTCCCCGCAGAGAGCAGCAAGGAGGCAGAACAAGAGCAGGACTTTGATGTGATCAACTCAAACGTAAGTTTTCCAAATCTCAAAATAAAGCCTTCTGTACATGTCCAAAGGTCATCAAGTGGTGGGCCTGCTGCATTCTGTGTGCCCACCTTTAATTTGGCCAGGAAGGTGGTTTTTGAGGAAGAACAAACTGAAAGGAAGGAAGTGATGTCTTGCAGAGTGGAACAGGAGTTTCACACTGCAAACAGTCAGACGCTCATGGCCAAGAAAGCAATGGCAGCTGGGAGGGACAGGACAACTTACCATCCAGCTCTTGTCCTTTTATGTGTCCTTGGCTTTGTAAAACTACCCTACGCCAGTGGAGGCTGTCAGCTTACGGTCAACTGGACAGATACTCTCTGAAAACTGTAAAACATTTGATGGAGGAACACTATAATAACTGTCCTAATAGGGCAGTCTCTTTCGAAAAGAATCGCTGGATTGAGCTGAACAAAACATGCTGTGACAAATATACAGGGATTTTTCATTGCCAACACAATGAAGAAGGCGGAATGATCTACAGCATGGCTGCCTGTTTGCAAGAAGAAACAGTTCCTGCAGGAAGAGAGGAAAACTGGTTGTAAACGGGACAGGATACCCCAAACTGGATTTGGAAATAGACTGCCCTGATGACACCTTCCGGGACCACAGCATGAACTCCTCTCATTCATTCTGCACCTGTCCTGTGAGAGGAAGACAAAGGCAGAGCCTGAAGAAGAGGAGCTTGTGATGATGAGGGACCCTCTGCTGATAACCTCTTCATGTGCAGAATTGGTTACTATGCTGAAAACTGCCCCCATGGCCACAACAGCCATGACCACTGCCTTTGTATACCTCTGCAGTGCGGCGAAGGATCAGCTCCTAACCGGACTGTGACTGGCAGCTGCAGTGAAAACATCATCAGCGTCATGTATGAATGTGCCAATCTTAATTCTACTTTGGATGTGTCTGCAACTACCCCCCGTCACCAGTCGTCTGATTCAGCGTCTGGAGAAAAGGGGAATAAAGGCACAAGTCCAGCTGCAAGCACCAATCATACCAGCACCTCTGCACCGCCCAGCAGTGACACTAGTGCCATCATTGGAGGTGTGTTAGGGGCGATGGGACTGTTGGTATTGATTGTCATTGTTGGTGTTTGCATTTACAGGAAATCCAGTCTCTCTTGCATACACACTCTGTCTCAATGCCACCTGGTTATCGTCAGATGAGAGGATGGCCACGCAAGTGGTGGGAACTAAACAGGAAGTGTGGTGACGACAGCCACGCGTCATCACTCTCTCCACCCTTGCCCCTGCCTCTCCTCCCTTTTTTTTTTTTACCCGAGCTAAAAAATGGACTGCGCTCATTAATACAGCCAGTGTTTATGGTAACGGTTTGTTCCATTTCTGTCTGGGTGAACCAAGCATTTCACCCCCTCTCCCCTCCCGCCCCACCCCCCCCCTCCCCCCCCCCTCTCTCTCTCTCTCTCTCTCTCTCTCTCTCTCTCACACACACAGGGCACGTGTTTCACACTGAACGTTAACTAGGCCCAGACGAAGGTTTCTTCTGTTCTCTGCAAAAATGGCGCAGCAACGTTCGATACATTCGTTTTTTACAACAAACAGTCAAGCAAGTGGCAGCACAGCTGAAAGTGGAGATACTAGACCTAGATCTAATAAAAACTCAACTGAATCTGTGCAGTCAAACTCAGAATCAGCTGCAGATTCTTCTTCAGCATCAAAACCCAATAAACGACAGAGGACAAAAGAATACAACAGTGCCTGGGTGTCTGAATTTCCTTGGCACAGAAGAGAAGAAGATGAAAAACAAGTCGGCAATTTTCTGCACAGTTTGTGAAGAAGCTAAGAAAGTTAATGGCTTTACAAAAGGATCATGCAACTTCCAACGATCAGCATTAGTTGAGCACCAGAAAAAAGCGCCAGCCATGTAAGCGCCCATTTCCATAATACAACAGAAAAAAAACGCATGGCTAATGTCGTTTCACTAAAATGTTGCGATGCTGATGGATATCGTTCATTCATTTGGGTAAGTTGGGTTTTTTTCAGTTTTTGCTTGTGTTGTATTTCACTGTTCATGATCTCATCCTGAAGTCTTTGTCACCACCCGAACATACAGTTTTAAGAGAGGGGTGGAAAAAAAAAAAGCCAGCATTAAACCCATGAACCATGGTAATGATTGTCCCATTCCACCTCTTCTCTCCTGCTCCCATCTCTTGTTTTTTTTTTTTTTTCTTTTCTTTCCTTTCGTTTACAAAAAATACTGTTCGTTCGCTCATAGTTGTACTGACAGATTATTTTTTTTTTCAGACTTGCCCCCCCCCCCCCTCCCCACCCCCTTTTCTGCCATCTTGTGTGTGTGCGTGTATTTCGTAAACCCTTTTTTGTTTGTTTGTTTTTTGTTTTGTCAAGGAAGTTTGGACAAGGTGGGCTAGGAATAACATGAGGAATGGAAAATTGATTTTTATTTGTTTTTGAGATTTTGCTTCCTTCAACTTATGAAACAGGAATGTTTGCTTCGGAGACCCAACCACGAGACATCTTTGCCAACAGAAAAAAATGCAGTTGATTTTGTACTGCTCTTGCATATATTTGTCAAGTTGTCTTGTGCTGGACTGTGGCATGCCCAGTTTTAGAGAATGGCATGAAAGTGTGCACCTGTTTTGAACATGCACATTTTCTGGCCTCTGCAAAGTATGCTAGTTTGTTCAGTTGCATTCCCATTTGATCCACCTAGTGTATCAGGAGAGAATGTGAGCAGGGTGGATGGGGTGAGGTGTAGGGAGAAAACCGAACAAAGCCAGGTCTACATACATTGTTTTAAAAACATGATTGTTGAGGTACTTTGTGGAGCAAGGATGTTACTGGTGTCCAAGTGTTTGCCCTATCATTTCTTTCCAAGAGTCTTGGTGCTTGTTGGTATTCTTCTGGTTTCCTTAACAGACCAGCGTGGAACCACTAGCAGGTCAGACATTTGCTGACTAGGGAGTTAAGCAAAATCCCTCTCCAAGCTTCACCCCACCAAGCACGGCTGAGGTTCGAACCCACTGTCTTCAGATCTGATCAGTCAGCCATCCTATCCATCATCAGTGGTGCACAATTTGCATATCGAAAGCTTTCAAGACATTCCATGTGCATCTGCTGTTATGTAGCTGCAGTGTTTTCATGTCGTGGAATAGCACAAGTTAAGTTGACAACACTGGTGTTTACGTGGATGAAAATGATCAGCAGTTTGATGCAATGCCTTATTTCCAAATCTGGCTTTTGGTTACGTACGTGCCAACCACAAACATGGGTGATCTGAACTACCAGCAGTGAAATTGCTCTCGGGAACATGACTTTTTTTTTTTTTTCCTTTGCACAGTATGACTTTGTAGATTTCAGGCTTATATGGAGATGCAGCTGTTGTTTTTTTTTCTTTCTTTTGTCTCACTCTTCTAGGACCATACGTTACAGATTCGTCTCCATGTTTGGATCTCTGTAGCTTTTGCTGTGTTCATTTTTTTTTTTTTTTTTTTTTTTTTTTTTGAGGCTGGTTTGTTTTGTTCCGTTGCTCTTTTATGCACAGGATTCTTGTTTTACAAAAACAGATTGTTCAATGAATGTGGTGTTTGCCTTTGGTCAAAAGAACACAGATCATTCAATGAATGTGGTGTTTGCCTTTGGTCAAAAGAACACAGATTGTTCATTGAATGTGGTGTTTGCCATCAATCAAAAGAACACAGATTGTTCAATGAACGTGGTGTTTTTGCCATCGATCAAAAGAATAGATTGTTCAGTGAATGTGGTGTTTGCCATTGATCAAAAGAACACAGATTGTTCAATGAATCTGGTGTTTGCCATCGATCAAAAGAAATAGATTGTTCAATGAATGTGGCGTTTGCCTTCGATCAAAAGAACACAGATTGTTCAATGAATGTGGTGTTTGCCATTGATCAAAAGAACACAATTGTTTAATGAATGTGGTATTTGCCTTCGATCAAAAGAACACGGATTGTTCAATGAATCTGGTGTTTGCCATCGATCAAAAGAATAGATTGTTCAATGAATGTGTGGTGTTTGCCGTCAATCAAAAGAACACAGATTGTTCAGTGAATGGTGTTTGCCATTGATCAAAAGAACACAGATTGTTCAATGAATGTGCTGTTTGCTGTCGATCAAAAGAACACAGATTGTTCAATGAATGTGCTGTTTGCCGTTGATCAAAAGAACTGATTTAATGGGTCAAAGGCTGTCAACCCTGTAGACCAGTGATGGGATACGAGATTGAAATTGTTTTCTGAAACTGGGGATGGGAGCAAGCTCTTCCCTGATTTGAAGGAAGGCCTTGCTGCAGGTTTCTTGTACCTGTAGCATGAATGTTTCTTTGAAAATGTGTCGTCTCTGGGAACCTTTGAGTTCCTTTTTTTTTCTTATGCAAGACAGCAGTTACTACAGTTATGGAGCAGAGTGAATACACTTCTTTACTTTCCTTTTTCGATACTTTTTGTATATACTGGTCTGCAGATAGGAGAGGAAGGAGTTGCGAAAGGACATTACCCTTGGATCTAGGTTTGCTTTGCAGGCCACATGCCATAATTGGGTTTTTGCACTAAAATGCTATGTAACCTTTGCAAGCATTTAAAGGCCTACCATAAATTTGGCCCAGCATTTGATGTTAAACTGATAAAGCATCGAAAGAACAACTCCCCACCAATTATTTCCCATGTTTTCAGTGACTTTCACCGTTGAAATCGCAAACAAGCTCCAAATACATAACCTCCCCCTTTGGTGACCGCACATTTCAGGCCTTTGCACTCACCCATGACCCTATCTTTGCGCCAGTTTGAAGTGGCCAAACAGTCCGATTCCTTTGATTTTAATATGTCTGCTTGGAACCACCTGGCTTGTATCTTGATGGCCGTATGAAAAAAAAATGAAAATCAGTTTTCAGACACACTAAAATTTCTCAAGACAATTTAATTGCACCAGTCTGTAAATACCCCAAGTCTTTAAGCAAGGCCTTGGCGCATTAATTTTTGGTGTGCAGACTGCATTGCTTTGCTGCAGTGTTCAGCTTTCATCAAATTTTAGGCGTCAGGATCTTTTTAGCTTACTGCTGCTGCAAATATGAGATTTATTGCTGTACAAAAAATTCACAATGAATGTTTTCTTTATCTGTGCATAGAGTGATCAGTAAAAACATTTGTAAGAAAGATATTACCGATTGTTAGACGACAAGAGAGAAACTGGAGAAAGGGAGATCACATCCACACACAGAGAATTCTTAGCATTTTTGTTTTGGTGATAGTTGCTTTTAGGCCATGTTTGGTGATAGTTGGTGTCACCTTGGGTCTTTTAGCCTGGTTTGGTGATAGTTGGCGCAACATTGTTGCTTTTAGGCCATGTTTGGCGATACTTTGCACATTTTCGCTTTTAGGCCATGTTTGTTTAGTGATAGTTGGCACAACATTGTTGCTTTTAGGCCATGTTTGGTGATGCTTTGCACATTTTTGCTTTTAGGCCATGTTTGTTTCGTGATAGTTGGCATAACATTGTTGCTTTTAGGCCATGTTTGGCGATACTTTGCACATTTTTGCTTTTAGGCTATGTTTGTTTGGTGATATTTCGCACAATATTGTTGCTTTTCGTGCATTGATTTTGTTTAGTGATAGTTCGCACAACATTGTCTTGAACAACGTTTACACTTTGTATACTGTAACTCCAAACAAAAAATAAACTCTGAGGCACTTTTTCAATGCTAGTTTGACTAGATAGTGTGTGAATTCATCATGCTTGCAGAATATAACAAAATTTTTCTGTTGGCAGATGTGTTAAGGCACGCCCCCCATGCCTGTCATTAAGTTGACCCTCCCTCCTGCCCTCTCATGTTATAGTGAAGTATATAATTCCCACCTGAATCTGTGCCATGTATTTGACTGAACAAATTTGTAGGAGTCTATTTGTGTATAACTGAAAAGAAAAACCCTACGTACTCATTTAAGCATGATTTTAATTTTTTTTTTTCCTCATTTTTTGGTCGTTTAGTTCTTAAAAGACTATTTATCAACTTGCATAGTTAAACATACAAATCTTCATACCTTTTTGCTTTGGCAGCCTCTGGCTTGCAGTGAAGTAATGAGCCAGAGATCTAAAAAGTTTTAACTTTCATTCAGTGGAGTAGGTGTGAGTTACATAAAATGTTGTCTTTAGTGTTTGATTAGTGTCTTGTAAAATTGAGTTAGGCCAGTTGCATACTTTGATTTTAGGATTACCAGAGGCCTGTTCATGGCTTCTTTTGATAGCCTCTGTTGTTATGTTTTTACCATTGATAGCCTCTGTTGTTATGTTTTTACCATTGATAGCCTCTGTTGTTATGTTTTTACCATTGATAGTCTCTGTTGTTATTTTTTTACCATTGATAGCCTCTGTTGTTATGTTTTTACCACTGGATATATAAGCAGAACTTGGATTTAACATTGATAGCGTAGAGGAGAAGGGGGGGGGGGGGGGGGGGGGGGGGGGGACTCTTTTGTTTCACAAAATGGTGACTGGTAACAGATTTGAATTTGAAGATCTGACTATTTGGAGTGTTTTCTTCAGTTTTTGTCATGAACGTTTTATATATGAATCATCTTTCAGAATATGAAAAGTTTTTTTAATTTTATTACATGCTGCTAATGAACAATAGGGATTTTTTTCATAAAGATATACTGTCATTTGTCATGATGGCAAAGTTCATGCATAAATGCCAAAGTAGAGCAAAGGCCACAGTGTCTGTACTTTATTAGCAAACAGTTCTTCTGAGGCATTTTTGCGGATGAATTCACACATTGAATGTGGACTTGATTCTTGCACATTTGTTTGGTTTAGGTCTTATTACGTATGCTAAGTAGTACTTTCAAGAAAGGATTGTATGCTTGGCACTTTGTGAAATTATGTACTGCAACCATTGTGTGTGTGTGTATATATATATATATTATACATATATTTTTTTACAGTCATACTTTTTTTTTGCTTTATGCTCTTCTTATTCTTTTATGTGTTTGCAAAGAAATGTCTGATGGAGCGTACAACATTGATATTTTCATTTTGGTTTTGGACAAAACCAAATTTTGTTAGGTGACAAAGATGGAGTCATGACCAGACAAATTCTGTTGTTTGGTTGTCTGTCTTTTTTTTTCTTTTTTTGGGTGGGATCATTTGTACAGGAAGTATAGTGGGTATCGGTATCTCTTGGGGCCAGCTGATGCCTGGATATATTATGAAAAGAAGCTTTGAGAACAACCCCAATCATGGAGTCGCAGCGGCGAATGCATCTTCACAGCACTGTCTTCATTTTGATTACTGACAATCACAATGAAACACACACATGCTCTGAGGAGGCACAATTGTTATTTTCTCAAGTATCACAAATTTAGTAGTTCTTTCCATAAATAGGGCCAGAAACGACCTGGTAATCACAAACACATCCAACAAGTTTTCAAAGAGGTGATCACCTGGACATCCAACAAGTTTTCAAAGAGCTGCCATAGGCTGCTTTCACAAGATCCTGCGTGTGGTTCAGGATACTTTCCAAGGAAGGCTTCCACGATGATCGGTCATGCAGGATGATTTTTCTGAAAACCAAGATAAGAAAATCTATCCCTAAATCTTGAAAACAGAATGAAAAACAAAAAAAGAGAAGGAACAACACAATGATTTATCCTGGATGTACATTACACAAACGAAAAGAGTTGAGGTATAAAAAACAACAACCTGGTATTCAAACTTTTACCTCTCTCACTGTCTCCATATATCTATCTATCTATCATGTAATATACATATCAATATATATATTCAGCGAAGAGGTCAATTACTGATAAAGGCAAATAAAGCTGAAAATTTTAACTATAACCTCTTCAGCTTTCTCTCTCTCTCTCTCTATATATATATATATATTTATGTGTGTGCGAGTTCTGTATACATGTGCGTCCTCTACCATACTCTGTGCTCTTCCAGCACAAAGACATTCATGACGAACATTTTTCTGTACATTTGCACTTGTGACAAACATATATCTGAAATCAGGCTCTTGCTGCTTAGCTTCTGATACGTATACACTTGTGATAAACATCTTTTTTTGTACATATGCACTCATGAAAGACAAACATGCCTGTGTGCATGCTCTTGCAACATCTTTCTGTACAAATGCAAAAGTTGTCTTTCTACACATTCATTGCCCATGAACAGTTCTCCGTGCACATGTACTTGCAACAAAGCACTTCCTTTTCAGAAGCACCTGCAGCAAATAACTTTCTGTACAAATGTACTTGCAACAAACAACTTGCTATACTCGTGCACTAGCCACAAACAACTTTCGGAACACATGCACTTGCCATAAACATCTTTCTGCATACAACAACTGTTCAACTTAACACTGGTCAAATTCTGTGCCTTTCCCTACTCCCCCCCTCTGTATTATCTAATTCCTGTGCAAACTTAATACCTTCTGGCCCGTCTCGTTTCTCTCCTTTTCAAGGCAGCCAGACCTATCTACTCCAAATTCGTGTACCTGTAATATCTCGGACAAAAACGTGTAATTTGGGGGGGGGGGGGGGGGGGGGGGGGGGGGGGGAGGTAATCTTCATAATCACAATACTTTCGCAACTTTTGAAGATTTGGAAGAGCTGGCCGTTGGTGCATAAGACCCCTTCGTCGCCATCTTTGTCAAGTTAAAAGACGCAAGACACACTGGGAAAAATTTCTTCTTACTGCTTTTTGAGTGAAACAGTAGCAGACGAAACTTCGCGTTTAACAATTTTCTTTTTTTTTATTTTTGTCCCATAATTTTGAGGGGGAGGCCGTAATTCCCATCATTTTTTTTTTCTGTAAAAATTATGGCAAAATCGTAAGGGTAAAACAGGTCTGCATAGCCTGGACTTGTGCAATCATAGCTTATGGATATCATCAGAGTGGTCATCAAGAAATGAATTTCATGAAATGTCCACAGCTATTTATTGTCATTTTTTTTTTTTTTTTTTTCAGGATAGGATTTCATGATAATAATGAATAAACCAACACACACACACACACACACCACACACACACACACACACAAAGAGAAGAAGCTGCAGGTTACCTGTAAAGGAAGCGAAGCAACAGGTCAACCTGTTCCAGGTTCTTGTCCATCACCAGATGTCCTAAATACTTCACCATCACCTGCACATCCTCCGTCTGGGGAACTGTGTACCCAGTGAAAGCACACATCACGTGTAAGGTATTTGCGTCATCATCAGTGATTGACTGAGTCACAAAATCTGTGTGAACACTTTTCGTTAACATCCACACCTAATGACGTGAAGAAGGGATTCAACTGGGAGAAAAAAAGGTGAAATGCTTACCGTTTAACAGGGTTTTGTTGCAACCACCCTCACCCTCAGTAAGTTTGAGATACATGTACTTTACTGTATAAGCATTATAGCTCTGTCACAACAGATACGTCTGTGTGAAATCAGGCCTGCTCTCTCTCGAGTGAAGGGCAATGCAATGCAACAGCACCAACACCCTCTTCTCTTTCTTTTTTCTTCTTTACTTTTCCTATATATTGCCTGCATATTTTCACTGCCATGTTTTCCCATGGCCAGCTCTCTTGGGTCCTTTTATGTATGTTGCACACTGTATCACCTGGGTGGTAGCTAGCCTTGTAAAATGTCCTGAAATGTCAGTAGTTTTTATTGTAGGAGACCCTGGTAAGGTCCCTCTTGATTGCATGAACCAACTGTAAAAGAGAAGATGAAACTTCAACGCAACACTACACCCATGTACAGCGCAATATCTAGACTCATTTGATAAACCCTCAAAAAAAAAAAAAAAAAAATTGCTGGCCCATTAACTTCTCTGAACAAAAGCTGAAGATCGCAAATCGACAAGTGCTCACACACACACACACACACACACACACACACATACAAAAAGACAACCTACTGATCTCTTTTTCAGTATCCCCACCCCCACCTCCTGTCAATTCTAATCTCTTTATTCATAATGGAATCAACTGCAGAAAGATGTGATGATACAGGAAAAGCAGCTGGGTGTGTCAATGTATGCATGCTTCTCAACATCAAAAGATTGTTTTTTTTTCTTCTTTGCTCTACTGAATTCAACATCTATACAGAATCTTTTTCACCTTTGTGCTTCTGTGCCATCCCAATGACGATAATAAATTCCTCCTATCTATAGATCTGTCTGTGCCATCCAAATGATGATAATAATTCCTCCTATCTATAGATCTGTCTCGTCCCAACGACTATAATGAATTCCTCCCACCTATAGTTCTGTCTTATCCCTAATGACTATAATGAATTCCTCTCACCTATAGTTCTGTCTCGCCCCCAAAGACTATAATGAATTCCTCTCATCTATAGTTCTGTTTCACCCCAAAGACTATAATGAATTCCTCTCGTCTATAGTTCTGTTTCACCCCCAAAGACTATAATGAATTCCTCTCGTCTATAGTTCTGTCTCACCCCAAAGACTATAATGAATTCCTACCACTCACAGTTCTGTTTCGTCCCAAAAGACTATAATCAATTCCTCTCACCTTTAGCTCTGTCTCGCCCCCAAAGACCATAATAAATTCCTCCCACCTATAATTCTGTCTCACCCCCCAAAGACTATAATGAATCCTCCCACCTTTAGTTCTGTTTCACCCCCAAAGACTATAATGAATTCCTCCCACCTATAGTTCTGTCTCGCTCCTATGGCTATAATGAATTCCTCCCACCTTTAGTTCTATTTCACCCCCAAAGACAATGAATTCCTCCCACCTATAGTTCTGTCTCGCCCCTATGGCTGTTATGAATTCCTCCCACCTATAGTTCTGTCTCGCCCCTATGGCTGTTATGAATTCCTCCCACCTTTAGTTCTATTTCACCCCCAAAGACCGTAATGAATTCCTCCCACCTACAGTTCTGTCTCACCCACAAAGACAATAATGAATTCCTCTCACCTACAGCTACAGTTCTGTCTCGCCCTCAAATATCAACATTCAGACCACCTAGTGAAGTCCTATAGATAGGTGTACAATGAAAATGGAAAAAACCTACATCCCTCCCCCCACCCCCATCCCCTCCTGCCCTTCTTCCCCTCCTGTTCTCCCATTTCCACTGAGACTTGAACCTTAGACCTGGGAGTTACTGGCTGTTCAGCTAAGCGCGTCAGCCCAAGCTCATTCCTGCCCGTACATTTCTATCAAAACTCCATGAAGCAATGCCCACCTGGGGTGGAATCCAGCCACTCCGACAGCAACGTCCGAACCTCCAGCAGCGTGACAGCACCACACAGACTGGCAATGTCCTCGGCTGCCTTTCCCCTTCTGTCTGGGAGCAGGCTCCCCCCGCAGCTGTTGATGTTGATGATGATGATGATGATGATGATGAAGACTCTGGCAGCAGATCTTTTGCATGCTGTGCCTGAACAAAGAAAATACAGGAAAATTTAAAAACAAAAACAAAAAAAAAAAACTACACAATTCCACTCTTCATATTTCACAAATTTTCAGCCTCGTGGCCTGTTTCAAGTAAAGAGGGGGAAAAAAAAAGGCCACTACGCTGAAAATTTGTGAAATATTATAAAAGTGGAATTGTGTGTGTGTGTGTGTGTGTGTGTGTATGTTTTCTTCCCTTTGGAGGACTACTGCTTTTGTTCCTAAAGGGCAATAGTTTTGTGATATCTTTTTTTTTTTAAAAAAAAAAAAAAAAGATAAAATGCGCACACACACACATCTTTTCAAACTTCCAGACCTGCATTTTTCATTAGACTTTGGAATGGTCAAGGGACACGGTGTGTGTTGGTTGGTAAAGATGGCCTGCACTTACAGCTGATCTTTTTATAAACAAAGTATTGCCGTGAGTTTTGATGATATTATTTTCACTTCTTATAAAGAAAAGAAAAGAAAAAAAAAAAAAAGAATGGGGAGGGGGAGGAGGGCAACATTTTGGGTCATAGATGAACTTAAAATGCGAAGGTGTAAAAACAGAGGTCAAATGGCAAACAATACACACATTAATCCATTAGGGCGCAGGCTGACTCCAGCATATTTAATTTAACATTTCACTGACAGTCATTTCATTTCATGTCGGCTTTATACCCTCATTTTCAAGACATGGCTGAACTTTAGAGTATCTTTTTTGTCTTTGTTTTTCCTTCTTTTATGATATCTTCACATCAACAGTGCAAGTTGAGTTTATGTGTTGGCTAGCATTTTTCCTATATTTACCCAAACAATTCAAGACACTCACCATTTTCAGAAAATATCTGCCTTTGCAAGGTGATTTAAAAGAAATAAACTTGGCAGGCTTTGTCAAGTTTGAATTATGGTAATCTGACCTCTGGTATGTGCGGCATGACAGTGGACACACCATGAGCGAGCTTCAATGTTTAAACCCACATTTCTGGTGTTGTCTGGCTTTACACAGTTTTCAAAATATCTCTGAAATAATTTTCAATCTCATTCCTCGCAAACAAGGCAGAGTCGAAGTAGTTGTTCCAGCCACAACAAACTGTATGTCATCTGTAATAGTACAGATCTTCCCCATGGTTCAAACAGCGTTGCCACGTTGTTGGCTCCGTTTGCTCAGGCTGGCTATCATCTGTAACTTTCATAGTTTCTCAACAAGGGTGACGATGATGACACAATCCGGGGGTTGTAATCCTGCCAATATTTTCTGCAATGGATTAACCCCCTTGGCCTGCACCAGATTTGCCTTTGATGCATTTAGCATTCCCTCTAAATACCGGCAACATAATGCGGCAAGCAAAACACCCATATCTTCTCCTGACAGTCATTTCACACCCCCCCCCCCCCTTCCCCCAGATCCAGTGTTTGCCTACATCTGTTCACTCTTTCCCATTCCTGAGCTCGTCTGTCTTGCACACCCAAAGCAACGCTGTGGTTCACAATAACATCTACATGGAACACCAGATCAGGCTCCTGCGTGCATTTGCATATTCCAACTTCCTGTGTGCATGCAGGACATGTAAGAATGTCAGTCAGTCATTCCCCTGACCGCTGGGGTCGTTGGGGGGACGTCATGAGGCAGCCGCCATTTTTCTCCAGGCTCTTCTGTTGGTGGCTGTCGTGAGGAGATCTGGCGTGGTCATTTTGGTCCAGTCTTTTACATTTTCGGACCAGCTCGTTCTCTGCCGTCCTGTCTGTCTGCGCCCTCCTTCAACGGTACCTTGAAGGATGGTTTTGGAGAGGGTGTTGTGACAAATGACGTGGCCAAACCATGCCATCTTCCATCGTTTGATGGTTGCCAGAAGTGGTTTGTGGGGCCCAACTAGGTTAGTGACCAGGTTCTGCACATAATCATTGGTTTTGTGTTCTTTGTAGGAGATGCGGAGTAGTTTCCTCAGGCACCTGGTCTCAAACGCCTGGATTCTTCTTTCTGTTTCGGCAAAATGAAACAATATCCTTCCTGGAACGTTCTCTGAATTTCATATGCGAGCCTGTCATCTGTACCTAATTCATCACACAAATTACACATGTCACGAGCAAGTTTTATACAACTTTTAAGTTCATGTTGATGTGAACAAGCCAATGAACTCGCTCGGTACATGGAACACACCTGGCACGCATGTCACTCTAACTATTTTGTATTGCATAATGGCTTATTCCTCCTTACCTGCGGCTCCGCCTCAAACTCCAACTGACGTGGATGGAAGAGGGTCCTGTTCACCCACCACTGCCGGTCTTCCCTGTGGAACCTTGAACACCGGGCTTTCCCTTTCCACCTCTTCCCCTCCCTCGACCACGACCTCGACCTCGACCCCGGCCATGACCTCGACCCTTTGGTCTCCCTGGCCCCGGTGCTTGAAGTTTGGAAGGGGAGGTATGCGAGCTGGGAAGGACGGGGAAAGGAGGGGCAGGGGGCCGATGGGCGTAGGCTGCTCGGATCTCTTCTTGGAGGTCAGAGGGCAAAGCTTCCATACAGCTTGGGTCCAGCTGGAAAAAAAGTCAAATGAACAGAAATGGTATGTACTCTTTTACTTTTTTTTTTTTTTTTTTTTTTTTTTTTTTTTTTGAAGCTGTCTCATCTTCCAAGCCACTTTAGAGACATCACTCCCTCATGGTTCATTCTGTCCCCTTCCACAGCCACATCCTGGTTTGTCCCACCACACAGCACCGGCGCCAGCAATCCACAGGGAGCATTCTGTGCCATGTTTGTCACGAGGAACCAGCTACCATGGCAAAGTGGTTAGCGTCATGGATTCCGAGCTGGGAGGTCGTGGGTTCAATTTCCAACAGAGCCATTTATTTGCAGGATTTTTTCTACCCCCAACCAGCTTCTACCCAACGTTTGCTAGAGGCTCAACTGGGAAAGACTGAAACCACATAGCGTGCAGTACGAATCCAGTCTTTCCATCTGAGCCCGTAGCAAACACAACACTGGGCAGGGGCTGTCTGAGGCCGAATCACTCCGCAATGGCTCTGATCGGAATCAAACCCACAAACTCCAAGCTCACAATCAGTGATGCTAACCATGGCACCACAGCAGCTAGTTGATAGGGTGGACCTGTAACATCTGGTTCAAAAGTCGCTTTGGAATACATTGCAAATTAGCTTCCAAAGCATGTTCATTATAACTTTTCTCAGGACGATGCCAGTTTTCAGCCTGTGAATAAAAGTGCTGCACTGACTTTGACAGAACTAAACGCAAGCTATAATGTGTGAATGAATAAAACATCAAGCACAGACAACGTGAATGAGTGGACTATGAAGTCATAAACTGCCAGTGAATAAAACTGAACAGTTGAGTATGAATAAGAGATGGAACGAGAAAAAGAGAGTGTGTGTAAGTGTGTGTGTGTGTATGTGTGTGTGTGTGTGTGTGTACTTGTACTTGCCAATTTCCATATCTCTCAGAGTAACACAACAAGAAACCACCAACCAACAAAACACATACACACACAAAAAAAAACAAAAAATGATTAGCCTAATCAGAGTAACACAACAACAAACCACCAAACAGCAAAACACATACACAAACAAAAACAATCAAAAATAATCAGACCAGAGTGTAAATGGTGGATTACACAAGTATTTCCTGTATTTTACAAATCCCGAACATCATTCTTCTCTACTGGTAGCTTATTAGGGATCACTAATACATACCAGCAGTTGACCAACTTTTCCGCTGGAAGATTCTGAACATACCAAAACTGTTTGAACCAAACAACTGCGTTTTGCTTTCACTTCTGTTAGTCTTACGTTGACTAACAGTGAGTATGAATGATGCATATGAGTTTCATAATCATCATCAAAAAGGGATGTCAATAACACACTGTTTTTGAACAAGCTCACAGCGAGTTTTCTCTCTCTTTTTCTTTCTTTGACCAACTGTAAATCCACACAAAATTCAATCAAGAGTTCTGGATCTGAAAAAAAAATAAATGTACCATTTCATGCGTGCTTCAGAGCTCACAATATGAAAAATTTACTGAAAGCACCTATGACCTCCAAAATAAGCATCATTGTAACTTTCTCTCTGTCACTGGGGTCACTCTGGGCAAAATTCAGGCTGATCTGATAGTTTGAACACATCGTCACGCTGCAACTGATCTTCCCGCCCCTTTTTTTTTTAGCCCATCTGTCAATGTCTCCGAGTTACTTTTCAAACAGATTTTTCACCACAGGTTTTGCAGGGAACAACCCTCTTATCACCATGCATTCTTTTTCTGTGTTCAGCATACAGGACCTCGGTTACACACCTGATTTGAAAGACTGGCACTCAGACCACAATTCCACCTGCAGGCCACCACTCTTTCTACTAAAACACACACACACACACACACACACACACACACACATACGTTGGAGCTGGAATAGCTCAATTAGTAGAGCGCCGGACTCGTGATCCTAGGGTTGCATGTTCGAATCTCGGTACTAGGGGATTTTTCCCTCGGAGTTAACACTGGTTCTGACTCCATTCCCATACAGTCCTTCGAATGAGACTATAAACCGAGGTTCCATGTGTGAACGCACGCACAACATCTTGCACATACGTAAAATCCCATCACCAACTTTCGGAAGAGAAGGCCAGCTTGGCCGTTGGTATGGATGACACGTTACACACAGCATGCACCTTCCCCGAAGATGGGAGTATGGCTGCCTTAATGGTGGGATGAAAATGGTCATACACACAAAACTCCACTGCCTGTCTATACAGGGAGTGTCCGCAGGAGTATCAGCCAGTGTACGCAGAAAGAAAAAGAAAGACACATGCATACACACACACACATATATATATATACACGCATATACACACCACATATAGGCTACACACGTATGCACGCACGCACGCACACACACACACACACACACACACACACACACACACTCACTCACTCCACACAGCCTACCTGGGACAGGTTGGGGAGGGTGGGGATGCCCTCACCCCCATCTTCATCATTTTTGTCTCTGTCGACATCGATGACTTCAACCCTTCCCCGTCCTGCTCTGCACAGCCATCAGCATCACCCGTGGAGGCGAGACGGTGACAGCGGTGGTGATTCGGACACACAGGTCACCGGCTTCTTCGCCATCATACCTTTATCTTGGCTGAGAACCCAAGGCCACACATGTTCACATGTAACAATCGCCTTAAAAAAAATTAAAAAAAGAAAAAAAAAAGATTAAAAAAAATGAAAGAAAATTCTTCTTCCCCCATGTTCCCTGACCACAACTCCAAGACTCACCCCTGGTGAAATTCTTCTTGTTTACATGAGTGCTAATGACTGTTTTAATCTTACCAATGAGGTAGCCATATTGCATCTCCCAGGATGTCGGAAAAATGCAATCAATGTGCAAGTGTTTTTTTTTCTGTCTTCCGTTCTACTGGCTCATCGCAATAGACTCTTCTACAAAGGATTCAATGGGATTTAATGGGCATGCAAATTTTTCTCTATTTTCTTTTCTTTAAAGCTTCTGTTCAAACATCCTAGGACCCCACTCTAAATCTCATCTGACAGGCTTGGAGACAGTTCCAGTTAGCATAGATGCTGACTGAGATCATTAAAATTCAATAATTCTGGTGACCAGTTTCTTGTCAATACATGGGTCATTGCACACCTCGACTCAGCCATGAGTGATGTTAAACACTGAAAGACATGATGTACACCATACTCTAGTGTTTTCCCTACACTCCAGAGAAGTTCGTTTATATACCCAGCACTTGCACACACACACACACGCGCGCACACTACCTTACGTCAGTCCAGACTCTGGCTTGGGGGTTTTGTCAGGATTCTTACCCAAGCCCTTCACTGGCATGAACTACCAAGCTGAGTCTGTCACAGTCACCGTCAGTCTGTTCACAGTCACCGTCAGTCTGTCAGTGTCCGGACCCAGCAGTGAAACTGTCAAAGCTGTCCAAGCCGTTGTAACCATCTACTACAGCTGTTCTGTCACAGTGCAAGGGCTGAGCTGTCTCCTGTTAACTGGAGGCCCTAGCACTGGCCTGTCACTAGTGTAACTGTCAGCACGACGACGCTCCTTCACTAACTATAAGTCAGTCCTAGCCGGTCCGCTCCCTTCAAGCCTGAGTGTCAAACTCCTTAAACTAACAACAAGTTAGCAGGTCCACTCTCTTCAAGGCCTTGCGTCGTACTGCCGGAGTTCGTCTGCTTGTTTACCTGCCTGTCCGTGAACATTTCTCACACGAGGGTGCACTTCCGCTGAGCTCGCCTATGTGCACAGAAACCATAGGTCACTACACTACTTTAAGAAAAAAACAAACTAAACAAAACAACAACACCGCCAGCAATGACAAAGCAAATCACCTTGAACCGCGTGACGGCAAAGAAACAGCCTTGGAAGAGGAGCGACGAGTTCTGGACGATACCATTTCCTGCTGCAGCTGTTCTTGAATGTCTGCTGGGAGCTCTCGCAGAACGTCCGGGTCAATCTGTCACAAACAATAACGAGTGATCACCAAAAGAGCACTTGGGAGAGTGCAGACCTCTGCCAGATTAAATCGATCCCGGATACTCCCTATGGTCAGGATCTGCATCAAAATATAATGGCTTCCTCCTTAACCCTTACACCGCCGATGTCGCATTTTTGTGACAACGTGGCTCATCGCCGACGTTGCCGAAATGGTAAATGGCACAATAGTTACTTATGTGTGAAGAAGAAAACATCAATACCAAATGATGAACATTTGTACCTGTGAAAAAGACAACTGGAGAGGATCAGCAACATCAACACCACCACCTCCACTTTCCGTCTTCTCCTGTGAGCTGTTGTTTGAAGAGTCATCAGAAGGCGTTGACCAATGAGAGCACCCAGGCTCGTTGCTGCCGCGACGCCTTTTCTGCGACCTGGTTTCTCGTTCTGATGGCTGACCTCTGGCATCTCGTCTCCGTCCTTCCCCTGGGTCTCCGGCATTCTGCATTTCACGCTCTATCTGCTGGCGAATGTCTGATGGCAGCTCTTTCAGAACGTCTTGATCAACCTGAGAAATAACAGTCACAATGCTAGCAACAGTAACAGACATCTACATGTTCAGCGGACACTGAAGAATGATAGAATGTTGACCTGTAAGGGGTAAGCAGACAGATAAAGAAGGGTGCACTGAGCATCAATGAAGGGTGCATAAAAGGAGCATATATGAACACAAAAACACAATAAAAATAAACAAGAAAGGGAAGAACAAAAGAATGAAAATCAATGCTAGCAGCATAAAAGAAACATTTTCCCCACTCTAAATAAATCATCAGGATAATAATAAAAGATCAAAATAAAACCAATAATGTTGGTATTAATAATGGTATGGCACAATATATATTTTAGCTTTTCCACATAAGAATACATATGAAAAAAAAAAAAGAATGAAGAAACAGCGTGTTACAGTAGCTGCCTTTATTTTTACCCAAACACACATACTCATTCAGAACAAGATGTATACCTCCCCCCCACACACACACACAAACAGTCACACATAACGCTCACACGCATACTGTGCGACTCACCTGTGAAGGCGAGAGGAAATACTGACAGTCACCACAGCCCAAATCTGGAAGACGAGGCAGCGGTGGTGACTTCCCTTTACCTGCTGAAGGCTCGCCAGTCAAACCAGGAAGACAAGGGAGAGCGGGCACATCTTCTGCGTCTGATGAACGACATCTGTTAACAACACATCCCTGAACTGACGAGTACGAGCGAGAAGAGACAAGGCATTTCAAATCACTTTGTGGGACTAATAAAACATGTGTCACAATGTAGAAGACCACAGCACACTACTGGACAAATCATTAAAAGTTTGCTGGTATGGGCAGGTATCTATTCATGATTCTCTATCCATGACCATTCTACTTGGGCAGTGGTGGAGAGTGAACATCCCAAAGGCACACAAAGAAAGTCCTGGGTGGATGACATGGCAGGCTGGACTGGTTTCAGCCAAACAGCTTCACTATGAATCATGTCGTTGTTATCTCTGTGTTACCATTCGCAAGGTGCTTCAATATCAGGTCATCATTGGGAGAGCCACTAAAAAAAGACACCTCACTGCTGCCAAGTAACTCTACAAGAGACAGGATAAGAAAAAGAAAAGATAACATAACACAAGTCCAGACTTCGAACATCATTACTGCACAAAGAATACAAGCACAGAAAAAACTTTATCAACACTTCCAAAGACACATTCAAACCACATGCTAGCTTCGCAAACAACTGCCTTCAACAATACATCAGTTTCAACAGGCCACACCTCCCTCCCCATCTGCACGCACCTACATGTGACACACAGCTCAAGCACACACCAAAAGAACAACAGCAGTGGATGGGGACACAAAGCTCACTATAAAGCTTGAAAAGATGTATTTCTAGTGCTTTTGTGTATGAGTTAAGGAAAGGGGTCCCCGAAAAATTTGCAGTCTGTTATGCAAAAAGAGAAAAAGGACCCAACTATGATGCAAAAAGAGAAAAGGACCAATCTGTGATGCAAAAAGAGAAAAAGGACCAAACTGTGATGCAAAAAGAGAAAAGGACCTATCTGTAATGCAAAAAGAGAAAAAGGACCTATCTGTGAGGCAAAAAGAAAAAAAAGGACTAATCTGTGATGCAAAAAGAGAAAAAGGACCTATCTGTGATGCAAAATGAGAAAAAAAGGACCTGTTTGTAATGCCAAAAGAGAAAAAGGGACTAATCTGTGATGCAAAACGAGAAAAAGGACCTGTCTATGATGCAAAAAGAGAAAAGGACCTATCTGTGAGGCAAAAAAAGAGAAAAAGGACCTGTCTGTGATGCAAAAAGAGAAAAGGACCTATCTGTGAGGCAAAAAGAGAAAAAGGACCTATCTGTGATGCAAAAAGAGAAAAAGGACCAAACTGTGATGCAAAAGAGAGAAAAGGACCCTATCTCTGATGCTAAAGAGAAAAGGACCTATCTGTGAGGCAAAAAGAGAAAAAGGACTAATCTGTGATGCAAAAAGAGAAAGAGGACCTATCTGTGATGCAAAATGAGAAAAAGGACCTGTCTGTAATGCCAAAAGAGAAAAAGGACTAATCTGTGATGCAAAACGAGAAAAAAGACCTGTCTATGATGCAAAAAGAGAAAAGGACCTATCTGTAATGCAAAAAGAGAAAAAGGACCTATCGGTAATGCAAAAAGACATAAAGAACCAATCTGTGAGGCAAAAAGGAAAAAAGGACCTGTCTGTGAGGCAAAAAGAGAAAAAGGACCTGTCTGTGAGGCAAAAAGAGTAAAAAAGGACCTGTCTGTGAGGCAAAAAGAGAGAAAAAGCACCGATGATCAAAAGACCATGTCCGTAACCTGAAGTGTCCTGAAACATTCTGCAGTCAGAAGACGACAGATACTTTTCAAGAGTGGACCTGGCTTACCCTGTGTCACAATCCTTGTCAGCCATTTCGTTCACTTCCTTGTTCTCCCCTGTCACGACCCCTGTCTTCAGCCCCACGGAGCCTGAAGGTGGAGGACGAGAAACGGCAAAGTTCAGGATGCTCTGGTTGCCCTTGGAGACGGGTCTGTCAGCCGACCCCAATGTGGCCGATTCCAGGCGATGGGTTTGGATTCCAACCTGGTGACACGCTCACCAGTGAACATTTCTGAATAAGAGTGTTTCTGCATGCATGCGTGTGTGCATGTGTTTGTGCGCGTGTGTGTGCAATTGTGTGTGTATTTGAGTGTGGCAGTACATGAAACACAGCACAACATTCACAGCCTGGGCAGTTGTGCGTGTTAGTGTTAGTGCTAGCGTGCAGGCATGTGTATGTGTGTGTGTGTGTGTGTGTGTGTGTGTGTGTGTTCGTTCGTGTGTGTGTTGCTGTTGTTTGAAAGTGTGTGTGTGTGTGTGTGTGTGTGTGTGTGTGCGCATGCTTTTTAGTGCCTGCAGTTATGGGTCTGAGCATGAGCGCACTGTTTGAGTGTTGTGCTCTGTTTTTCTTTTCTTTTTTTTTGTTTTGTTTTGGTGTACTTCTGTGGAAATAGCAAGAGAAACTCAAAATTCAGAACTGACAAAGAAATTAGATGATTCACTCTTTTTCCTTTTCTTCAAATAAAGTCCAACATCTGGTGAAAAAGATCCATGATCCTTCCATTCTTTTTTTTTTTTTTTTTTCATTTTTCAAATCTTGTTCTTGTTTTTCCCATATGGTTTATTCTCTGTGATTTAGTCTTCACGCACCTGAATTCAATGACTTTTCATTGCAAAGTTCATGTATTCCTTTATCTATTCACCAATTTACCTTCAATTTCGCATTTTTCCGCAGTTCTTTTCTATCTTCATCCATTTTCTTTCATTCAGCATGACCTTACCCCTCGCAAATCGTTGGCCTTGACCTTCATGCCCTTCAGCAACTGCAATGCTTCCTTCCCAAGCATCCTGGCGTCATCTGCGGCTAGAGGCAGCGTTGTCGATTTGGACAGGTTGTTACAGATGCCATGACCTGCAATGCATGATAAATCAATAGAAAAACATTTTCTAAAACGATGGCTCTCAAAGTTGAGGGCGACATATGTGATGGGTATAACAACAACAATTGTAATGATAATGATGATAATAAGTACATGAAATCAGTATCGCTAGTATCGCAACACCATCAGAAATCAGTATAATCATGAAGGTGTCAGTAACACCTTTATCATACCTGGTATTTTGATGGCTGAAGAAGGCACATTTGTAAAAAATAAAACTTGCCTGGCTTGTATTGTGTGATGGAAAAAAAAAAAAAAGAGAATTTCTTTGTCACTTGTTTGATCTATTTTCATTTTGGCTTGCTCTCGACAGCGCCGCAGTCTGCTTAAGTCTCCTGACTGTGGCAGACAGACAAACAATAATCAGACATTACATATGATCAAGATAGACCCTCCAGGAACACACACACACACACACACACTCACACACATGTACACATACACGTACACACACACACACGTACATGTACACACACACACACACACACACGCGCACGTACACACACACACACACATGGGCGTGTATACACACACACACACACACACAGACACACACACACACACACACGGGCGTGTACATACACACACACACACACACACACACACACACACACACACAGGCGTGTACATACACACGGGCGTGCACACACACACACTCACACACACACACACACACACACACACACACACACACACACAGAACTTCCCACCAACCCATGAACTTGGCTGTCTCTGCTGGGGCGTCAGGCCGTCGCACCATCAACTTGAGAGTGAGGGTTCGTGCTTTCATGCCCCACCCCTTGCAGTCGACTGCTTACCTCCCCTGCCAGCTCTTCCACAAACTTCTCCATCTCTCCGTCCTGTTGGTAGTACATCAGTAGAATGAAGAAAACTTTACGAGTGGAAACACGTGTGTGTGCATGCGTGTGTATGTGAGTGAGAGTGTGTGTGTGTGTGTGTGTGTGTGTGTGTGTGTGTGTGTGTGAGTGTGTGAGTGTGTGTATGTGTCTGTGTTTTTGAATGTGATGGTGAGTTGTTGTGTGCAAGTCTTGTGTATACACTATATGTGTGGGATTTTTCTGTTGCAGCTGTTTCAACCTGCAGATGTCTCACACATAACTTTCACCTCTGAAATAAAATCAACAGTCCACATGACAAAATAACATAATAAAAGCCCCACGTTCATCCATTCCATTTTTTCCCAACACATCCTTTTCTTCTCTGTCGCCCACACCTAGTCCTTGCAAACTGCCTGTGAAAAATACACACCAACACATAAGAGACCGACCAGCGTGGAACAGTGGTTAGCATCCCAGAATGCAGCTGGGAAGTCAAGAGACTGAAACCCCTCGGAACTATACATGTGAGCCTGTCCTGGCCCAGGTGGTTCAATCCAGAACTGCTGTATGTACTATGGTCTCAGACTGAAAGACTGGGACCACACAATAGGTATCCCATCAGAGAGAGTTGCTCAAATTTCCTGATCAACACTGCAGGTGACTGTATCTCCCTGACCTGATTGTTCGATGGGACATATGACGAAAAGAAACAAAGAGCACAGACCTGTTGAGCAATCTGACAGTGAGACCAAATAGGACTTCTATACTGTTCGTGTCATCGTCCTTTTCCTACCTGACCATCACAAGTAAGGGAAATACATCGCTGATCCTCTGTGGTCTTTTATGCAGTACTCTTCAGTGACCTCAGTTTTTCGATCTTGTCTCTACGTTGCATCTGTTGTGAACTCTCCCCCGTGGGGATACCGGGGGGTCTTTCGTACAAATAGTTCCCCCCCCTTCTGGACATTCTGTGCTAGTAACGTCCCCTTTTCCTTTCGCTCTCAGTAACTCTGTCTCCTTTTGCTGTACTGTCGTCTACTGTCCTTTCTGTCTACCATATCTTTTATCCATCTTTTTCCACAACCTCTTCCCACAAATTTCTGCACTCAACAAAGTCGGAGTGAACTGACTATACTCTTGAGTATAGTGTGAGTATCCCAACAGGGTAAAACGAGTTCACATGCTACCAGATACTGGAACACTGAAGAAGAAGAAGAAGTCGTGAACTCAAGTCAGTCTTTGGTATGGGGCTGGGAAGTGGGTCTGGCAGGTGCTCTTACTTGGTGTAGCTCTGTAACCGAGCAATTGATGAGTTCTGGAAAACCCTTGGAGATAGGAAAGACAAATGCATGTTTCTATTATTTGATGCAGAGACATCGCTCATATCCATATGTATATATGTGTGCAGCGCAGTGTCTCCTCTAACAGGAGGTCTACTGACAACTGGACATTTAATAGCTTCTCAAGGACTCTTGGAACTGGGAGGGTCACAGATTGAACTGGGCGTGACTTTCAGAATTGGGGAATAGTATCAATGACAAGGCTCTACAACACACACACGCATACACACAGACACACACATACATACATACACATACATACATACACATACACACTCATACAGACACACACAAACACATACACACACACATACTGACTGACCGAAACCAATTTATTATCAGATTAACCCATGGTTGTATTGTTCTGACATTTAAGAAACATTATGAACAGAATGTCAACATTTTTCATTGAATGAAAAGGAACATAATTCACACACACACACACACACACACACCACACACACACACACACACACACCACACAACACACATTTGTCTGAATTATTTTTACCCACCCCCACATCAATACACCCTCCTCCTCACAAACACTCCCTAGCGCCCTTGAATTAAATGATCATCTAACAAATCCACCCAACGTGCCCCCCACGAACACACCCCCACAAGCCACAAAAGGAATAAAAAATTGGAACCCAAAATTTGTCTTCTTAGTTTGATCTTTGATTTGAATATATCTTTACTGTTGTCTTTGGTTTCTTATTATCTGTTTGCACGGACTTTCCTCATCTAATGTTTCATATTCAGTCTATGTATCTTTCGTTTTCCTAATTTTCACAGGGTGTCACCAGATATGGAAACGCTGCCTGGGACCAGGTACCTCACAGCGAGTGCGCTCCCGTCACACACTCCACAGATACTACACCCTCAGGGCCCTTCTAGTCTTCTGGGTGCCACTTCTCTGAGGGGTTCCAACTCTCACTGTTCGAGTCTGTTTTACTCACATGTCTAGCTTCTTTCTGCCTAGCGGTTTGTTGACACCACCTGTCAATCACTCGTGTCCTTGCGACGCACCGTCCTTTGGTCCAGTTCGCAAGACCCAACACCTTGATGTTGGTGCCCCCCCCCCACTTTGTGCCCGTCTCCCCTCCCCACCAATCCCTACCCGCCAGTCCCTCACCGCAACCGCCCGCTTGATGGGTCCTCTTCTTGCGGACGCTTTTATCCTTTCCCTTCGCGAGACCGCTTCTGGGTGTTAAGGAATGGGGAAGGGGCGTAACGCAGTGCCGCGAGGCGACTCGGCAGCGAGCTGAGGGCCCGCCTCCGCGCGCCCTCTTGTTGGTTGACCTCTGCACCACCTGCAGACACCAGGCTTTGTGTGCGTTTACACACACGCCGTCGGTACACCTACTCGCTGGCCATGTTTGCGCTGTCACGCTTTTCCTCTTCTCATCCGGTCGACCTGTACTGTACTGTCCCCATGCCGTCATGCTTTGCAGCAGGGTTGTGTGCTCAGTTTGTGGAGCACGGGGCAACTGTCTTGGACACATGTGGAGACTGCGCACAACCACACTACACACACACACGCTGCGCACCGACACACTACAACTGTGTACAGTTGAAACCATACAACCCGAAGAATTACTGTGTCAACAACACTCACACTCACACCACATCACACTCAAACCACATGAATACATGTAGTGTGTACCTCCCACACACTACCCCACAACCATCCCAAATCGCAAAACTACCACACCTTACAACAACCAGAGTCCACCTGTGTCCATTCGGACCACCCCCTTTTATAGTTGACTTTGTTTTCGCACATATTGCGCTTGTCCACCGTTTCCTGTCTCCCATTTTTTTAGGTCGAATCCCCGCCCCCTTCATCTTAGTCTGTCTGGCTTCGCGCGGCGACTACTACCAGTCTTCTCGCCCCAGCACGCTCTACTCCCGCGGCCCTCGCCTCGTTTCGCCTTTCTTCTTAGTCCCCCTTGACTATCTATCTCACATTGTTTTTCGATCTCCCCTTCATGCTTCTTCGGGTCGACTCTGGACGCCTGTCTTGGTTGGTGACTTCGCTGTCTTCATTATACCTCGCCTGCTTCTATTCTTTCCCTTTACACGGAACACTTTGTGACTTGCTGTCACTCCTGGCGTGCGCTTCCTGCTTCCCTCTCTCGTCTGTCTTTGTAGCTTCGCTCTCTCTCTCTCCAAGGTCCTTTTTATCTTAGTGTCCGCATGCTATGATTTGAATCGCGGTCCACGCTCGTTGTTCTTCTCACTTCTCAACACGATCCAGCTATCGTCTTCTTGGAGTTGCTCTACTGGTCTCCTTTGTTTGCTCTCTCATTTCCCTTCGCTCATCTTATATTCGTCTTGTTCCACCGCATGTGCCACTCGGTCTCTGATGTGTACGATCGACCTCGCGAGACTCGCGCGTCCAGATCTTTATCGTCCTCCATACCCCTTACCCACTAGACCTTTGATACCAGAGCCGGCGTGATCCTTCTTCGTCTGAAGTGGTTTCTACGTCCCGCTGACCAGGTACGATCCTAGCACGTAGTCCTCTCCCTCGAGCAGAACGCGGACCCGCGAATGCAGGCCATTACTCAGCACCGCTTTGCGATGACTTCTCACTGTGGCTTCCCGCGCCCTTTCCCTTTTGTCAAGCGTTCTTAGTCTAGGCACATAGGCCGGACCCAGTACACTTTTTGTCCGGTGGAGTACCTTTGCGCCTCACGCTCTTTGGTACGATCATTTTGACTTTGCCGGCCCACCTCCCTGAGCGACCTTTTTCTCGTCACTGCCTTTAGCGCTGGCGTCCGTGTTTTTTTACTATCTTTCTCGTTTATAAAATCGCCTCTCTGATAGTGTGGGCGGTATCGTACTCCAGGCAGCTACTCTTTGCTTGGGAGCGCTGTTTTGTACCGTGCCTTTTCGTCTCCCACCTTCCCCCGCGTTTTGCTTTTCTTGGCCCTGGCTTCTCTTCTGGTATGATCACTTGACGCATTCCTTCTCCTTTTTTATCCCCACATTGTCCGTTCGCTCTGGGATACCCGCCTCTGTTCCAGTGTCGAAGTGTGTGTACACTGGCTCTCCGTGTTGTCTTCCTCGGTTTCCTCCCTGTTTTTTTGTAGACCTAATTTGGTCCTAGTAATCCTCCTCACGGTATTGTGGTACTTATGGTGCAAGTTCCGACTAAATCCACCTATCTGGTAGAGCTAGACCAGTGTTGGTACACGGATATCCAACCCCAGCGCCCCTGACCTTAGAGACAGAAGAAAAAAGTTGTGGTGCAAATGTGTATTATCTTTTTTTTTTTTTTTTTACGGCCGAAGTCCTATGCGAACGCAACAAAAATGTGTGTCTGGTTTTAAAACGGAATAATCAACCAGATGCAACTGTACTTAAAGGGCCACGGCCCTGTGAGTCTGTTTCGGTTTTTCCTTTCATTTTTTTTTCGTTTCAACTGCTTTTCAAGGTTTCTTTGTGTGTAGTTTAATATTTTTTTTCAGCGCTGTTTTGGTCTTGGTCCTCAATTTTATGCTGGTGTCGTTGTTATAGTTTGTGTGTTTTCTTATTTCCTTTTTGATTGTTGTGCGGTAGATTTTTGACTGTTATCATGAAATTGAAAATCACTTCTGTTTGTATATGTATCTGTGCTTGTGTTTTTTTAGTATTTATGGTTTGTTTGTTGTTAGTTGTATGCCATTTGGGTTAGTCTTTTTGTTTGTTTTTCGGGGCGCTGTTTTGATGGATGAGTGGTGGTGTTGTATGTACTTTCTATTTTATTATGGTTTTGTGGGGTTTTTTCAACTTCCTTTTTTGTTCCTTCTTCTTTTCTTCTTCCTTTTTTTCTTTCTCTTTCCTTCTCTCTTCCCTTATGCTCGCGTGCTGTTTTTAACGTTTTTTTTGTAGTTATTGTTCTTGTTGTTGTTTTTTTCAATTCCTTGGGGAAGGTGTTGATTCTCTGTGGTTTTTGTTCACTACGGTTGTGAGGACTTTTTTATTATCTTTTTCTCTTTTGTTTCACTGACTTTGCTTGATCGCTTGTCTGTCAGGTCTCTGTGTCGGTGAGTCTCATGGTATTTTGTTCCTGTTCTGGGTCGTGGCGGCCTCCCCCTCCTGTTTTGTGTACCAACTTGTACCCCGTGTCGGTCTGCCAGCCGGCAGTTACCTGTGAGACCTGTTCCCGATCGCTCACTCAGTACTTCAACTGTGGTTCCACGAAGTCTCGGCGCGACTTCGCTGCTCTTGTGTGCAGCCCCGTCACACACTCCTCCATTCCTTCTCTCTTTTCCGTTTCTCCTCTCTTCGGAGCCTTTTCGCTCTCTCTTTCCTTTCCCATCCCGCGCTCCCTTCTCCCCATCTATCTCCATTCTCTCTCACTTCCTCCTCTACTAAGAACTCCCATAGCTGTCATCAACGGGGAATGTCTTTAACATTGAAAAGGGGCACAGCCTCATCCAGCAACTGAGTATCTGAGCCCTGTGCAGCTGTGGTAGAGTTCAGCACACTAACTGAAATCGTATTAGCACCTGTGTGTGGGTTATCGGCGAGGTCCATGGGGGGCTGTCGTGGACGGACGTGATGTGCGCCCTCTGAGTACTGGAGGTTGTCACTCATGCCGGCTCTGCATAAGCAATTATTTGTCATCCAGTAGGGGGCTTAGTAGGTGTTGTCCTGCATATGTTAGATCAGAACAGGCGCCACTGAACACCACCAAAGTGACTCGGCAAGGTGCAGTGTCTCCTCTGGTGGGTTGCCTCTTGACAATTGAGACCATTGACTGCTCCCCTGTGGATTGCCTGTGCCGGGGGCTGAGGCAGGGCTCAACCGGGCTGTGGCTGTGGATGGGGTGTTGGAAATCAGCAGCGTGGGTGCAATGCCTCTGAGGTGGCGCAGAGGTTGGAACAGCAAAACAAAAAAAAAACCAAAAAAAAAAAAAACCATGGCTGTTAGACTTTGATAAATGGGGTGGAGCCTGAGGGAATACAGAGATGTCTGTGACGATAGTTCACTTTGCAGAGCCGAGAAGGTTGGTTTACATAAACCTATTTCTAATTTCCAATCAAGGACAACAACTTTATGCGGAAAAACGTCAAAAATTTGAACAGGCAAACACGCTAGTGCTATGGTGCATTTAAATGTGTTGTCTAGTTACCCATGTGGTAAAAGGCAATGGCAGGAGAGACTATTAAAAGTGGCAATTCCAAATAGAAGGGCAATAATATACATACGCACATGTATGCACATGCATATGATGGAAGGAAGGAAGAGGAGGAGGAGGGGGAGGAGGGAGGAGGAGAGAGACAGAGAGAGAGAGAGAGAGAGGAGAGTGAGAGCGAGAGAGAAGAGAGAGAGGAGAGAGAGAGAAGCAGAGAGGGAATGAAACAACAGTTCTGCTCCAACAGTTTCATTGTCATAGACATTCGTATCAACTCACTGAAAAAGTAATGTTTGTTTCACATGGGTTTCAAAAGAAGGTTTATATGGTACAACCTTAGTGCACAGAAGATGAGGGTTTGGTGAAGGGGTGTGAAGGGGAAGGGGTAGGGGCCGTAGCGGGTGAGGAGTGACAGGAAGATGGGGGGGAGACAGGGTACAGAAGGGAAAGGGCACCAACAGCATGTGGAACCAGGAACCAGGAAAAAAAAAAAACGACAAAAACAGGAAGACAGGGTGCCCAGGAGGCTGCTTCAGGACTCTGGCTGGGACAAGGGGTGGAACTCTTGTCCGAGGGGGCAGAGGGTGAAGCCCCCTGAAGATGAAAGGTTTCTTAGCCTTTGACAAGATATACTCTGGGCGCTCTGCGGGCAGCTACTTCCTTTCTGTCTAGTAATCCGCAGGATGACCGACATTACAAAACTGACAATCACTGAGAGCAAAATGCAAGGGAGATCACTCACACACCAACTGCTGGGGACACAAGCTGCTGTGGACCGGACAAGTTAGTTCTCGTTGACATTATTTGTGATTTATGAAAAGCTGTCGCATCACATAATACTGATAAAATATTAAAAAATGAATTAATTTTTTTGATATTGAATATAAAAATTTACGTACCAAACCGACCATGACACCATTCTCCAAACCCTCAGCAGGAAAAGAACCAGAGTGGCCACCGAGAGGAGAGAAAGGAGTATGGGAGTTGAGTATGGGAAGAGAGGGGGAGAAGGCGGGAGGTGGAGGAGTGGGGGAGGAGGGAGGAAGAAAGAAATGGGGGGGGGGCGCAGGGAGACAGGAACAGACAGAGACGAGACGACAGACCCCCCCCCTTGAGAGAGAGAAAAAAACTGCTAGCGTTCTGCATGATTTTTTTTTTCAGTGTATGAGCACCCAGCTAAGCCGCACTCCCGTCGCTGCTGT
>JADBJO010012597.1:50910-53410 GCA_016801955.1 Conus betulinus | reverse complement strand
TCAGCATGGGCTCAATTTGCGAATCAAAAAGTTTCCAAAATATCGACGGTTCAATTGTATTTAGTTTCCTTAATGATCTTAGTATTTGTACCACTCCACTCCTTTTTTCCCTTTTTTTATACGTTTTTCTACCACCCCATATTAAGACTTAATTTAGTTGTAAATATCATTCCTAGGTATTTATAATTATTTTACTTACTTTTACTTCTTCTTCTTCCCCGTACCACCATTTTTCATGTCTGGACAGATGACCACCCATCCTGAAAATCATGACATTTGTTTTTTGCAAGATTAATCGTTAACTGCAGTCTGTCCGCTTCCTTTTGCAAAATGTTAAGTTGATTTTGGAGACCAACAACTGTGTCAGGAAGGAGAATAACATCATCTGCGAACAACATCAGGAAGACTTCAACAGCATTCGGAATCATTTGTATACCGTGCCTACCTCCTTTACTAATTTCAATTGCTAATTCATTAATGAAGAATGAAAATAACTGAGGACTCAGTAGGCATCCTTGTTTTACACCTCGTGGGCAAGTGAAAAATTCTGAATACATACCCTTATCACGGACACAAGACAAGACTGAATCATATATTCCTCTAAGAGCTTTGTACATTTTCCCGTTAATTCCTGATTTTCTCAAAATGTTCCATAAAATATATTTCGGTTCACAGAATCAAATGCCTTTTTAAAGTCTACGAAAAAGCCACATACAGTTTTTACTGTTTTGTAGAAGATATTTCTGCACCATCGCATATAATGTAAAAATATGGTCCACAGTACTATAGTTTTCTCCTAAAGCTTGCCTGTTCTTCTATTATCTTTTCTTCATTTCCTGACCACACACAGTTAATCTTTTGTTTAATATGTATGTATATATCTTACTAACAATACTTGTTAAAGCTATTCCTCTGTAATTGTCTGGCGTATTTATGTCTCCCTTTTTATGGATTGGAACAATGATTGATTTTGACCATTCTTCTGGGAAAATTCCTTTTTCAAAAAATAATATTAAACAGCTACAATGAAATCAAGTAGAGCTGAATTTGCATTTTTAAACATTTCGCTAACAATTTTATCTGGCCCGGCACTCTTTCCATGTTTTAACTTATGTATACCACTAATAACTTCTTGTCTGGTAATAGGGGCATTAAATAATGGCTCTTCGACTTCATCAATGAAGTCAGCTGATTCCATGTCTTCCTGATCATGACTACCAAAGTTGTTAAACACATCAAAAAAGTGATCATACCACTGCTGACAACTGATTTCATTGTATACGATACTTTTCTTATTTATTGTTCTTATAGTTGACCAAAATTGTTTCGGGTTGTTTTTGTTGACTGTTTCAATTCATTAATTTTGTTTTCATCCCATTTCTTCTTTTTTTTTGCTTTTTTGAGGTCAGAGTACTCTTTTCTTTCTTTAACAAAGGCCTCCTTTTGTGCTGTTCTGTATTCTACTGATTTAGCTCTCCGAAAACTTTGTAACAGTCTCTTCACTGCCTTCTTTTTTATGTTTACATTCACCATCAAACCAATCATTGCATTTTTTTTCTCATTACTCCCCACTGTTTCTCACCATACATGCTGCTGCACTATACATAGCATTGGTAAATATTTCTACAGCATTACTGATATTTGTATTAAGATTCTGATACGCAACGATTCAAACACTCCATATAAATTCTTCAGAATCAAGTTCACGTTGGTAAGTTTCAACAAAATCATCTGACCATATAATCTTTTCTTCTTTATGAGTCCCTGTTGGCATATGTGCTTATCATTTGCTGGTAGACTTTTGTTCCAAAACAGTTCAACTGGTAGATGCGAAGAATACAGACTATCACCAACATGTAAATTACATAAGTTTAACAACTCATCAGACACTATAAAATAATCAATTACACTGCACCCTTGAGATGAAACAAAAGTAAATTCACCATCAACGTCCTTGTCAACAGATCCATTAACAATAACTAAATCAAACAAATAGCAAAATTCCAGTAGGGATTTTCCAAAATTGTTAATGATACTATCTTTAGAACATCGTGTCGCACCCACTCTATCTTCATCCTCACAATCCTCTGCTGGCACATAATTTCTCATATCTTCCTCTCTCACTTGCTCACACCCTGTTCTGGCATTCATGTCACCACATACCATAATATACACATCATCAGTATTTACACACTGTAATACACATTTCTTCAAGTATATGAATACCATTTTTTAAATATGTATGATTATATGCTGGTCCTCCTTCAGGAACAATATAGCAAGAGATGGCAACCATGTCTTTATCAATATTCAACAAATCTTTTTTTTTTTATTCTAACTACAATAGCATTATCACATTCCAGTTTTACTTCTTCCACATAATCTGGAAAACACTTTTTAACAAGGAAGAGGACACCACCTGAACTGCGACCTTGGGATGAAAGTTTTTTGGCAGGAGCACTGAATTTAACATAATCATGGAATATATTGTTCAAATCAA
>JADBJO010012597.1:43410-45910 GCA_016801955.1 Conus betulinus | reverse complement strand
GAAATGTTCTTTTTTTTTTAACTGGCACAAACTGCCTGCAAATTATACACAAAAGCAAATGCTTCGTCCGTGTTGATATTAAGCCAACACAAAGCGTTAGCCTAGTCATAAAATACATTTCTAAACAGGCAGGGTATGTTATAGTACCAAATATATTCGATGGGTTCGTTCAGGCGAAAATAGATGTACCGTCTGAAAGTGTGATCATGGTTAGTGTTGTGCAGTCACGTCGGCCTCGTCCTTGTTCTGACAAAAGGCGGGTAAAAATGACGTACAGAGAACCAAGCGCTTCTCGCTATCGTGTCGCATATATCTGCATTGACCGCTTCGTACCAGCTTCCGTCTTCGTCACTTTATACCTTCGAATTATGCTTTCATTCTCATGGGATATTCACCCGCATCTCAAAATACATTTTGCAGTTCTGTCTCGAAAAATTCAACCAAAGAAATTGCCGGACGGTCTGTTCAACTGTTCGGTCAGGCATTATTCAGGATTCGAGAAACATGTACAATGTAATCAAAAGCGAGACTGTCATGATGGACGTGATGAAACACAGCATTGTCCTTTCAGCAGTCCTGGCTGTCAAGGTCTGGTGGCTTCACGTAACAAAATGTTTAAACTTTTCATTCCCAAATCAGGGTTGTCTATTGAGTTCCTTGGCTACGAGTGTCTGAATCAAGGCGGTGCGTTGGCATCGATCAAAACAAGAAAAGAACAAGAAGACTCTCTTCACGTCTTGGAAAAGTTTCATACATTCTGGATGATTTTGGGATACACGGCAGGCTGGCACAAGTACTTTTTATGTACAGTAAATTTAGAAAATGGTCTGACAACACCTTAATCTACCTTATGGGCCCCCCGAATATCATACAAATTTTCTCCCACGAAGGAAAATTACCACATTAGAGATTGGATCATGGAGAGCCACCGAAACAGAAATTAGAGAGTTCGAATTTTTTGAAGCATTGTGTGAAATAAGGCTGTCAACACGGATTGTGTCTCTGTCACTAATTACAGTTGCTTCCTTCCAGATCCTTCAGCTCATCACAACTAATACGATGCAAAACTTGATTGGTTGTCCAAGTAACCACACAGTGCATGCTTTCTTGTCATGTGATCCCAAAAGTTATTGCAAGAAAAATTGTTTACCAACTTTCCACGCTTCCCAACAGAACTCACCAGCTGAAGGCTGAGAGGTTGCATTCTGTGAAATGGTCATTCCCTAGCTATGATATGTTCAGGTGCGATGATGGTATCACTCTACTCCAATACACACTGGTGTGTGACTCCCATGTGGACTGTCCAGATAACAGTGACGAATCGTTCTGTGAACACCCTCAACATGAAGGGTTTATGTGCTGTAACAGTCAGTATATATTGCACAGCCAACGGTGCAACGAATTCTCTGATTGTTTTGATGATTCAGATGAGAGGAATTGCCCCGAGCACGCACGTAAGCCATGCCCCTACTGCGCTCGGGTCAATGATGAGCATATAAAGCAAAGATTTCATATCGACTTAGATGGCACTGGATATTTTACATTCCAAACCATGAACACGGAGGAGGTTTGTCCAGGAGCCATTACGGATGTACAGCTGAGCTCTTGAACTGTCTTCCAGTCTACACAAGATGCAACGGGTTTCAGGACTGTGTTTATGGGGAGGATGAAAGAGGCTGTGAGACAGTGACGTGTGTGGGGACTATACCACTGTCGGGCTTCTACAGTGTGCGTGCATGGAGACCATCTCTGTGATGGCTGGGCTCAGTGTCCACAACGAGATGAAGAACTGATGTGTGATTTGACCTGCCCCCCTGGTTGTATGTGTCAAGGCCACTCCTTCCAGTGTAGCAACCCCTTTCCCGTTCAAACCTTCCCTCATCTCCGGTCCCTAGATGCTACAGGTTCACAAATGTCACTGAGTGTTTTGGCCAAAAATCATTATCTCACTTCTCTGCGTTTTTCTTACTGTAATATTAATAATATTTCGCGTCTAAAGCTAAAAAATCTTCTGTACATAGATCTGACAAATAATCAAATCAAAACAATCAACATGGCTGTCTTTTTTGAGCTGCCACATTTACAAACTTTACGGGTGACGAATAATCCTGTCATCCAAATTGTAACAGAAAGATTAAAACAAATACATTTCACATTGAAAACATTGGATATGTCAAATGTACGTCTCAAAATACTAAGCAGTGTGTTATTCACGTATCTACCCGAACTGAAACACTTCAATTCATCTTTTTCTGCTGTTGAAACTATCGGCTTTATGGGGTTTAAAAATATGCCGCTACTTAAGGAACTGGATCTGGAAGGAAATCCGGTAATTAACTTTCCCCTAGATTTATTCTCAAGGTCTAATCAGTTAAGTAGGATCTATTCTTTAAACCATATAGATTTTGCTGCAAGAGTGTACTTCCAAAACGGGCAAATAAAGTGAAATGCTCAGCGCCTCAGACTGCACTGGCATCGTGTGCAAATTTGCTACCAACAG
>JADBJO010012597.1:25910-33410 GCA_016801955.1 Conus betulinus | reverse complement strand
AATTATGTGCAAAACTTCCACCAATCACCAACAACAGGGTTGACTTTCGATATGGTCAGTTCAGGCATAACAAAGGGAGCAGGAGGCACAGAGGTCCCACCTTGGTGAACTCCTTCCCCTGCAATGCCTGTGGACGTCAGGGTACCTCAACCACAGGCCTCCACGCTCCACGTCAGGACCCATTCCAACTTGTGACCTTTCTTCGTGCACACTTTTGAAATGACGATGGGCAAATGACGATGTAGTGGTGCGGGGTAAATGGATACGCAGTCATCTTTTGAGATCGCGCTTTAAGAAGTAATGACCTTCTCTGGACACATCCAATTTGCGCCCACTTTGAGATTAGTGACTGTTCGTGCTGCTTCGTTTCTATCTTCGTGTCTTGATTGTTGTTTGCCTTGCCTGAAGAAGACCAAAGAGGTCCAAACGCGTAGCATTTGTCATGCAATTTGTTTGTTTCTTTCATGTGGATGCATAGTGATTTGTTAATTTTATTTGAATTTCCACCTGTTATCACATCACTTTCAAACCAACTTCCGATTCAAAATAATCCGAAATCAAACAGGTATGAATGGAATGGTGGTAACTTATTACTAATTAAAAGGGTGAAACAAAAGTAACTTATTACTAATAAAGAAAAAGGATGAAACAAAGTAAACTGAGAAAGTAAGTAAAAGTAGATTTCTAGGTTGCCAAAAAAATGGAACAAGACATGAGATGCCAGATACAGTATACTTCTTGCTTTGTGACCTTATATCAGCAAGACAAACACCTGACAGACAAAAAAAATATCGGCAGAACAACTGATTGAATGATGTGGGCGAGAAACATGCAAATTACAGCGCAACTGAATGAATGACGCTAGGTGGTATTAAATTAAACAAAAGTCTTGCATTCTGACTTGTTTTTGTTTGTCATTTTTGTTTGTCTTGCCTGTAGACGGGGTGAAGCACGTTGATTTGATTCTGTCAGCTTTAGGTTTCCGTTCGTTTGTCACGCCAGCTCTAGCTGCAGCTTGCAGTCTTTCCACTTTGGATCTAGCAAAATTATCCGCATGTCCGACCCCTCCCCCTCTCTCACCTTCTCCTCCTCCGCCCGCAATCTTCTCCCCAGAATGACAACATCAGTGAAATGAGTCTTGGCGATTTCCTCCGGTGGCTCAGTTTCACTAGTGGAGTATCGGACGTTCGCTCCAAGGCCCATTTCACATGATAATGTCAAAGCAGTTTTGCTTTAAAACATATTAACACGGTGTACAAGAACTGTCATTTTTGCATAATGTTGGGCAGGATAAGTATGTTTTGTTTTCGTTTTGTTTTTTTCTTTTTTTCCTTTCTGAAGAGCAAACTGATGGACTAGCCCATGGAACCTTGCTGTTGGTTATCATTTGACTCGTCCAGCTGCTTTGCCTGGAAAGGAAATAACTGAGAAGGATGAAAGTTGTGTTTAAAAAAACGTAACAGTGGAAAAAAGAGACACATCAGTATGGTACCGTGTTAGAGAAGGGTCCTTATATTCTCCACGAGCTCAAAAGTCTTTCTAGCATACTTCAGAACAGTTCTTTTTTTTTAGTAGATGAGCACTCTTTTAAAGTCCGTCTTCCCAGAATGAGAACAGCTTTTTAATGATCGACAATGGTACATCCAAATCTTTTCTTTCCAAATTCAGAAGAGCGTTTCTGTCTGTTTGATGGTGCGCGCGAGAGAGAGAGAGAGAGAGAGAGAGAGAGAGAGAGAGAGAGAGAGAGAGAGAGAGAGAGAGAGAGAGAGAGAATGTGCATGCGAATGTGAATCTTTATTCAGATTAAGGCCAAGCCCCATACTGAAGGGGGTTTTATAAATGTAATATATATCATGAATGATACGAATCAAAATGTTAATGATGAAATACTGTAGGATAAAAACAAACGAATAAACCCTCAAGATACTGCAGTCTGAATTCTCTCTTCTTTCCTTCATAAACATACTTACCTAAATTCAGTTGTGTGTTCTCATTACTTGTCAATAATAAGAGAATGAGCCCGAAGTTACACGGTTCTGTGTAATATTTGGATTGGATAAGTTTTATCTTAAATTACTCAGAACAGGACAGCAAAACAAAACATGCGTTTCATCTTCTCTTGCTCGTTTACATAATCGATATGTTAGATCATTTTTCAACAACATTGCTATACCTAAAGCGATAGTAAGCAATGTCAGATACACCACATCTGAATTTTGTTGGTGCACATGGAACGTGTCTATTCATTTTTATCTTAATATAATGTTCGAATGTATGTGTCGATTTAAAGAGTTTGTACTGAACAAATCTGTCACTATTATACATATGGTCATGCCAGTCCTGCCACTTTCAATTAATAATCCTCTGTTTGAAACAAATTAGAAATCCTGATATATTTTCAGCACCTTGGTTATCCCAAACAAAAACAAACTTTTATAGATTTAAACACTGTCCTTTTACCATTATTGTCAATTATCTATTTATTCTATTACCATTATTTTTATTATTATTATCATTTTATTTTTTTTATGCATTTATTATCATTATTATTATTCAATTTCTTTTTCTTTTTCATGTTTCATTTATTTATTTTTTTGATTATTATAAAAAAAGTATATTCTAAATTTATTTCTGTATCGTGCTTTATTACCTTAACTTTCACTATCGTTGTTAGTAGTACCATTCAGTAATAATATTGCTAGTATTGATACTACCACCTGTAGCATTGACATCAATATCGCCTTAGCCTCAGGGACTGTTGCCACGGCAACCCTACTGTTTAAGAATCCTCTAACCCACTCTCCTTTCTCCTATACCTACTTATTGACACCAAGACTGGTAGTAATCTTGTCTTTTATATATATATATATATATATATATATATATATATATATATATATATATTGACCATTATTAGTATTCCTATCAGTAATATTATTATCATCATTACGACTTTGACTCGCACATTATTTCCCTTCCAACAGCCTCGTTTTCATTCAACGCCTTCTTTCTTGCGCTGAACACAGAAGCGATCAAAGCTAAGTGCATTTTCGTTATTTGTTTCATGTTTTTGCACCTGAAGAAGACCTAAGAGGTCGAAACGCGTTGTGGTTTGTCTTGTGACTCGTTTTTCCACGTTTCTCCGGGCGGTTCGCTGACATTTATTTAACATCCTGTAACCTTTATAGGGTATCCTGCATTCGCCCATTCTCGTTAGTTTGAGCCAGTATTTTATACATTTCAAATAAGAATTCAAATAAACAGGATATTTTCCAAGTTCACCGTATATCACATCATTGGGAGTTCTCATATCTACATTCAAAAAAAACGCTTTAAGCGCATACAAGTGAACTTTTTCAATTAAGGCACATTTCTCAAACCCCCATATTTCCGCTCCATACTGCAAGATTGGCTGCACCTGTGAATCGAATAACTGATAAAAACACTGAATAAATCGCAGTGTAACTTGTACAAAATATGAAGAATAATTATGACTGCCATTTTCGATCTGTTTACTACATCTTGGCAAGCACACTCAAAAGTAGGTTTGGTTGTAAAGTAAATACAAAGATATTTCACTTCCATAAGTCCATCTTTCAGCACGCCCTAGATATTCCCTTCACGAAACACGACAATATTTGTCTTACTCATATTAACTTTTAATTCTAGTTCGCTTGCTGCAGAGTACAAAACATTTAGTTGTCTCTGGGAGACCGACCACTGATACTGCTAGTAAAATAATGTCACCAGCAAAAAGCCACATAAATAATTCTAAAAGGTCAAAAGTTACTCCATGTCGACTATTTTCAATTATTTCCAAGGCTAACTCTTTGATACACAGAGAAAATAACACTGGGCTACAGACGTCTCCTTGTTTGAGCCCCCTTGTACACAGGACATACTCAGATAATTTTGCAACTGATCTTATTTTTGTTTTTACCTCACGGTACATACTTTTTATGCAACGATGCAGTTTAGATTTTATTCCATTTTTTTTTAACAAAACAGGCCATAACAATATTCGAGAAAGGGAATCAAAAGCGTTTACAAAGTCAGCAAACGCAACATATAACTTTTGACTGTTTACAAATTGTTTCCGAAGAGCAGCAGCAAGCAGAGTAAATATATGATCGATTGTTGAGAGAGAGAGAGAGAGAGAGAGAGAGAGAGAGAGAGAGAGAGAGAGAGAGAGAGAGAGAGCAATGACAAACTCGCAAAATCTTTTTTTTCTAAATTCAAAGCAGGTTTTCTTTCTGCTCGGCAGCAGACCAGTTTTAACCTCTAAAACTCATATACACTTTCTTTTCTGTTCGGCGGCATCTGAAAGCCTGATTTCCTAAATAAGAATATAGTTTTTTTGGTCCGACTGTGGAGCACTCCGACTGTATAATTAATTTGCTGAACTCTGAGAGGCCTGTATTCCATGTTCAGGTGTTAATTCTCCTTATGAGGTCTTGGCATTTCTTCCATGATGTGTGTGTGTGTGTGTGTGTGTGTGTGTGTGTGTGTGTGTGTGTGCGTCTGTGTGTGTGCGTGTGTGGATGTGTGCGTGCGTGCGTGCGTGCGTGCGTGCGTGTGTGTGTGTGTGTGTGTGTGTGTGTGTGTGTGTGTGTGTGTGTGTGTGTGTGTGTCCATGCAGTGCCATTTAAAATGTTCGCTTAGAACTTTGATTAGATAAGGCTGTTCAGGACGATAATAATGATGGATGATGATGATGATGATGATGATGATGATGATGATGATGATGATGTTCATCATCATCATTTTTTATCATTGTCATTATTATTGTTGTCATGGCTGTTTTGTTCTTGTTTTTCTTGTTTTCTTTTTATGTTGTCGCTAAAGGACAAAACTGCACACAGAGAAACAAATGCGACAACCTATTATAAAACCTGCTACTGAATACACAAACTGTATTCATAGTCACTACAAATGTGGACACCTATACAAATTGTCCATAGAATTAAAATCTTCCACAAAGTTAGTTTTATGGAAGGTGCACTAAACCTGTGACATACATATTTACATACAAGTTCTCTTCAGGATTTTCCATCATTTGATTCTCTCTCTCTCTCTCTCTCTCTCTCTCTCTCTCTCTCTCTCTCTCTCTCTCTCTCCATCCATCTGGAAATCTGTCTTGCCTAATATCTTAAGCTTATTGCGTGCTGTTAATTTAAGGCCTTTCATTACTTTTCTCCACATCATTGTAATGCAGTAAAACGTTACTAATTCATTGACCAATGCATATCTTGACGGTTAACTTGTGATCAAATCAGCATGTTAGCTTGATATCAATTGAGCATGGGATTCTAGCCATTTCAAAAACTGATTTTCATTGGATTGTCTCCGCTTTTCTGCCAGTGTGTTGAATGTATACATGAAAGGGTTAACTGCAGAGTTTAACGGTAGCGCAAAGATAGCCAGGGCCACATTCACTTCAACTGAGACGGGCACATCAGTGAAGGCCAACATTCCACACATTCCGATGGGAAACCAGCACATGAAATTTGTTAAAGCTATACCAATCAACCTTCGCGCTATGGTCATGTCACGTGACAATTTCGTTGTGTTAGTTTTCAAGGTGTTTCTCTGTATGGTCCAATAAATAAAGGCCTGACCAACAGATACAAACAAAAATAGAACAAGATTGAACACGATGAACACACTAAAAGAATAAACGCTGCCTTTAAATTCATGCCTTGTAACTGGCAGTGGGATACAAATACCTGTCTGGCCATAAAATTCCCATTGCGCCGTCACTGGAAGCAATGGTATTGCCGCCAGAATCCAACCCAATAGCCAGATCAATAGACAAGCTACCGTTGCTGACGTTTTCTCAAATCGCACAGTACTGAACGGAAAATGAAGAACAGCGAATCTGTCCATTGTGATTATCCAGATGATTAGAGCTGAAACTTCACAGGACAGTAAAGAGAGAAATCCAGCCATCTTACACATCACACTGCTTTTCCATGTGCCATCCCAATGTAGGTATCTGCCACGAAATCGTTCATCAGCCACTCCAATAACAGTAACGTAGACAGCCATCAGAAAGTCAGCCATGGTGAGATTGATGACAAAGACTCGGAAGCCACTTGAAGAGGCCATGCTCTTTGTAAACACGCGTGCACAGAAACAGAAGACGTTTCCTGTCACTGATAGACAGGCCACCAGCCACAGAAACAAACGGTAGGACCATGACTGCAACAAGTCTTTGCAGGAAGAAACGTCGTCTTTTGGAGCGTCACACCACGACTCATCGAAGCTAGCAGGAAGAATTTCATTGCAACAGAGCTTGTAGTTTTGTGTGGATATCATTTGCAAACGTGAAAGATATTTGAACAGATCCGGTGGAAATGTTTTCACAAAAGTACCGCTCATATGCAGTTCAGTCAACTGCTGTGCAAATCGAAATCCTTCTTGGCTGATTGTATGGATGGAAGTAAAAGATAAATTTAGTACCTGTAGTCTTGGAAAGAGTGAGAAAACTTTGGATTCTAGTTCGGTCAGAGATGTATAGGATAGATCCATCGTTGACAGTGTGTGCTGCTGCCTGAAAGAGGGAGCGTCAGAAGACAGTGTAGTGAGAGGATTTCTGGACAGGGACAACATTCGAAGATTTTCCAATCTGAGAAATTGTGTTGCATTAAAATGTTGGATGTGGTTGCTACTGAGATCGAGAATTCTGACATTTAGAAAGTTCAGATCAGGTAAAACTGTTAGGGAACACCTGCCAAGAATCAACACACAAAGATAGGGCAGATTGTTCACATCAGACAGTGTCAACCCTGAACCTGTTGCGTCCAGGTAGCGAAGCTGAGGAAAGAGAATGGCCGAAAAAGGCTGAGAACACAGGAAAGTGTGACCTTGACAGAGACAAGCCACTGGACAGGTCAAGTCACAGACTAATTCATCATCACGCAGTGGACAGTGACTCCAGCCATCACACAGGTTGTCACTATGTACACACAATGTTGACGCTCTGCACCTGAAAAATCCTGGACATGTCAGGTCGTCACATCCCTCTTCGTCCCGGTGGTCAGTACAGTCGTACATCCCGTTGCACCGTGTGTAGACAGGTAGACAGTCGTCCATGTCACCTGGGCAGCGATAGTGACTGTCAGGACAGGACTCATTGTGGACCATTGGAACGGACCTGAATTTATCAATGCCGTTGAAGTGGACAAGAGCAGGAGATGGGAAGCAAAACTGTTTGAACATTATAGTCCTGAAAGGATAACAGTTCGCTTCATCTGATTCATCTTGACAGTGGGACACTTGGTCACACTTCTTCATGTAGGACAGACACTGACCATTTGCACACGTAAAAGTGTCAATACAAAGAGCATGTTTACAGATGGATTCATCGCTGCTGTCTGGACAATCTGCAACATAATTGCACAGTAGGGTATAGGACAATGTCGAGATCTCGTCACTGCAAACAAACAGAGGCAAAAATGTGCTATGATGGCCTGACGAATGCATGCTTTCTTGGAGTTT
>JADBJO010012597.1:20000-24669 GCA_016801955.1 Conus betulinus | reverse complement strand
AAATGACCCATGAACGAAGCGACGAACAAAATAGCTAAATTAAGTAATCGTCAGTCAGCCATCTCTAAATGATAAATCAGTGATAGGAACAGGTGGACATTCATCCCTTAGAAAGCATCTGAGTTGTCTACCGGAAGTATGGCTTACAAATGAATGTATCCCAACAATCATTGTTATAAGTAATATTAGTCCAAAGGTTGATGATTATACTACCTACTACCACCACCACCACCATCCACCACCACACACCCTTTACTACTACTACTACTACTGCTACTACTACTACTAATGGTGCATCTGCTGTCGCTCTGTTGCTACCACTACTAGCACCTACTGCTGATGATGTTTACTATCACACAATCCAACTTTTGTCGGTTCTCTGTCATTTTCAGCCCAGGGGCCCGTGGTCAAGGTTTATGCTATTATTCATGGATTGTTTACCTTTCATGACGGCACCCCTGTAGAAAATTATCTTCATTCTGATATCTACCATTGATTAGACTCCCTTTGTTTTTTCTTTGTTCTTTCTGTACAGTGCTTAATTGAATTACACACACACACACCACACAGTATATGATATATATATATATATATATATATATATAATATATATATATATAAACAAAGCTTATTCTTATGTCTTAGATTGTAGAAATAGGGGGGTGATAAGCCCATCATATCTGCAGTGGTAGATAATCTGCCTAACTGACAGTATGTGCTTGAGTGGGTAAATGGGGAATAATAAATGTTCTCAAAATGAACCTTCAGCAAGCTTATAGTCTCCAAAGCGGGAGACAATCTCCAATGGGGAGGAAGCTCACTAACATATAACTCCTGGTCAGATACCGGTATTTCGGAACCTGATTGTTTCTCCTCAGTGACCGCGGAAAGTGGTAATTTGACTCGTCTGCCTTTTCGGTTTTTAAGAAGAATTTGTTGAGTTTTCAAAAAAAAAAAACAGCCAAAGGTGCCCACCTAAGAAGCAAAGAAAATCATGAAAGAGCAAAACAAGCTACATTTTCTTGTGAAAAGTAGAAAATATAAAAAGATAACCTCTTAAGACACAAGTGCTGAGGGCCAGTTCTTGGAATGAATCCACAAGGGACTAATCCATTGGTGAAATTCAGGAATCTCCAGGGGGAAAACATACAAGATGCCAAAGCATTGGAGCCTGACCATAACAGCCGGTGTGAGGATCACAGGTGGAAGTGCAATGACTCAAAAGACAACTCACGACCAGCAAGTCACAGTGACACACAAACTTACTCGAAATACGTGGTTTGATGACGGGTTTCTTGTTTGACAAAGTGAAGGTTTTCAACAGACACCGTGCCTACATATAATTGTCAACATTTTTCTTCATGTGTATGAGGGACTTTAGACATTTGAGTGGCTCCAACCCTTACTGCAAATAACGGCCATCTAGCCCTTGAGGATGATGATGGGAGCTTTGTTCCATGCGACAAATAGGGTATTCACCACAACATATATTACTAAACAACGATATCAAAGAAACAATCTAGAGAGGAAAGAAAGAAATCTGAGTAACCTAACGCATTCTGTTTGCTATTATGAATTTGGTGATGAGACTTTGCAAGACAGTCTCCTTTCCACTTTTCTGTCGTGTTCCGTACTTAAAGCTAGTCAAAGTCAAGAACGGTCTGTAATCAATAACATCTTCACAAACAGTATGAAAACATGGCAGTAAATCGGAAGAGCAGATGATATGGAAATCGTATCACAAACATCCACAGCCTATTTAACAAGAAGCAGTTTTTTTTAATGCAATATAACCCAACTTTTGCATATTGCAAACAAGTAGAGTAACTCTTGCTTCCATGATGAGATGATTACATGTTCATAACTCCAAACGAATATTGCTTACGACACCGACACTAAATCACCTACGACAAATACCATCACAGAGCACACAAATCAAATTACCCCCCCCCCCCCCCCCCCACACACACACACAAAGGAAAGGAGTTCAACCTTGCTTATATTCCTTGCATATGACACATGCACACAGCATTAACAACCGAAGAAATGAAGGAACTCAAATCAACATTTATTCAAGACAGACACAATCTTTTACATCTTCGGTGTTGCTGAGCAGAACACAGACATATAGAAACAAATCCAGGCAACTTCGTTTGACTGGTATGAGAGTCATATAAAAGCAACACAAAGCAATACTTCTTTTAACTTGGCATCCTATGCTGCCATGATCCTCTACTTCGATTTTGTTCTGAATCCAAACTTGTGCTGACTTCAAGAGTCAGTCATTTTGTCGGCGAATTCATGTCCTATTTTGAAGATATGTATTGGCAATCTCACTGCAGTGAAGATCTGGACAACGTATGAGTAATTAGTGATGTCAGTAGCTGACTTTACCTCGGGTGCTCGGCAATAGCGGGGACTCTTTTCTATTGTAAGATCTCTTGGTGATCCAGCATTTAAAGCTCTGGCCTCTATAGACGATTACAGCTGGCACTGACAGAACAAGCCTTTGGATGGGGTCATTCTGGAGATTCAGAATGATTACAGTGAGAATAATGCCAATGACAGGAACATAGAAATATAGGAGGACAAAAAGGTAGTCTGCCTTTTTTAGCGTTTCAAAGATTGTTGAAACTGATAACCATCACCATTGCAGTGAAGGTACCCCCACATACATGCAATCTAAAATATGTATTGAATCTAGTCAGATGAGAAGACGGACACAATTTCAGTACAATAGCAAAATCATACGGAATGACTCTGCACAGACTTTATTCAAACATTAACTTTTATGCATTTGCAGGGAGAGGTTTTGTAACTCCAGACGTGCTGTCAAACCGAAACTATCAAATTCTGATGGAAGAGGTTGGAAGTTGGAGAGGAAAATAGACTGATGTCAATAGGACGGGCTGACTACACAACGTGTTGACATTTTGCGCCATTCTGACATTTTGTCGGTGTCACACACAGAAGACGATGATCTGAAAATGCTGACCGTGTTGATGAGATTCAGGACGACACCAGAAATGACGGCTTCATTTTATAAACAGATATGTATATTCTGTAACAGCTACTGATGCCGTTCGTCTGTTTCTACAACTGGTTTAGAATTAAAAAAATGAATAGTGAAGAATGCTGATGGTTTAAGTGAAGACAATCAGAGCAAATACGTATCAACAATATTGGACCAGCGTAAGAGTTAGTAAACACATTCACGCACGCACGCACGGGCAGGCACGGAGACAGGCAGGCACACACACACACACACACACACACACACACACACACACACACACACACACACACACACACACGCACGCACGCACGCACGCACGCACGCACGCACGCACGCACACACACACACACACACACACACACACACACACAAACACACACATACATACACACACACGCACGCACGCACACACACACACACACACACACACACACACACACACACACACACACACACACACACACACACACACACACACACACACACACACACACACACACACACACACACTTACATACACACACACACACACACACACACACACACACACACACACACACACACACACACACACACAAGAACAGGGAAACTCTAAAATGCTTCACCTCTTTTTCAGTTACTTTGTGTTTCGACCTTACAATTCAACTTTAACAGTCTTTAATTGAAACTGTGGCCCTTGCCATGCTTGAAATGAAGTTGAAGAAGGTTGGATAGACGACTTTCAGTCTGTAGTGCCTATAAGCTCTCGGTACTACAGATGAAAAGGCAGCCATGTTTATTCGAAATTCTGATGAAAACGTGTTGCGTCTATTGCACAGTTCACTGGGTAGCAATCTGCTTCTTTTATTGTGGCAAATCAGCCATTGTCTGATGCATAAGCAAGGAGGATTGAGATTCCGCTGCCTATCTGTCCAAATCTATGACTTGCGACTCATGAATTACCACTCCTTCGCTGGAACCATTTGTGTACATATTCATAAGTCACAATCCTAAGATTGATGGATGTACAATTCCGCACCCTTTAGAAGAAATGGTCGTGAAATTAGGATTACAGCAATACATCTGGTCACTTTGATGCAGATAGCAAAGCAGACAGTCTATTAACATGTTGCCACACCAGTGAGGTAAGGTAAGGTAAGATAATGTTGCTTACAACACATCCGACCGCAAAGGGACATGTCAGGGCTGTCACCACGTCAATTCAACTCACAAGTCATTCATTCACCTAACTCTCTAAAATACGTCTTCTAAAAATCCCACCCGAAATTTAATGAAAAAACCTGTCCACTGCAAAATCTCAGATCTGTTGAAAAATGTACAATCTCTTTCAAGCATTTAAAGATCGCATCAGGCAGAACCCCCCTGAACAAGATTTACATGGAATCTGCTGTAAAATGTTTTGTGTCCCAACACTCTAAAAGAAGATGTTTCATTGTGAGTGGCGCAACAGTGAGGAGAAAAATGTCAATGCTGCTATGATAAGAGGTGACTCTTTAGCTCCCAGTAACAACGCATATCAGCTTCACTTCTCCTTGCTTCTCAACGAGTAAGCTGGCATAACATCATTATCGAACGAAGTTTTGAAATGTGCCCAACAGAACACCTAGGTTGGTTGTGGCCATTGCACCATAAAAGCCAATGACTTTTAGTAAC
>JADBJO010012597.1:7500-12500 GCA_016801955.1 Conus betulinus | reverse complement strand
CACGCACGTAAGCCATGCCCCTACTGCGCTCGGGTCAATGATGAGCATATAAAGCAAAGATTTCATATCGACTTAGATGATGCACTGGATATTTTACATTCCAAACCATGAACACGGAGGAGGTTTTGTCCAGGGAGCCATTACGGATGTACAGCTGAGCTCTTGAACTGTCTTCCAGTCTACACAAGATGCAACGGGTTTTCAGGACTGTGTTTATGGGGAGGATGAAAGAGGCTGTGAGACAGTGACGTGTGTGGGACTATACCACTGTCGGGCTTCTACAGTGTGCGTGCATGGAGACCATCTCTGTGATGGCTGGGCTCAGTGTCCACAACGAGATGATGAACTGATGTGTGATTTGACCTGCCCCCCTAGTTGTATGTGTCAAGGCCACTCCTTCCAGTGTAGCAACCCCTTTCCCGTTCAAACCTTCCCTCATCTCTGGTCCCTAGATGCTACAGATTCACAAATGTCACTGAGTGTTTTGGCCAAAAATCATTATCTCACTTCTCTGCGTTTTTCTTATTGTAATATTAATAATATTTCGCGTCTAAAGCTAAAAATATTCTGTACATAGATCTGACAAATAATCAAATCAAAACAATCAACATGGCTGTCTTTTTTGAGCTGCCACATTTACAAACTTTACTGGTGACGAATAATCCTGTCATCCAAATTGTAACAGAAAGATTAAAACAAATACATTTCACATTGAAAACATTGGATATGTCAAATGTACGTCTCAAAATACTAAGCAGTGTGTTATTCACGTATCTACCCGAACTGAAACACTTCAATTCATCTTTTTCTGCTGTTGAAACTATCGGCTTTATGGGGTTTAAAAATATGCCGCTACTTAAGGAACTGGATCTGGAAGGAAATCCGGTAATTAACTTTCCCCTAGATTTATTCTCAAGGTCTAATCAGTTAAGTAGGATCTATTCTTTAAACTATAGATTTTGCTGCAAGAGTGTACTTCCAAAACGGGCAAATAAAGTGAAATGCTCAGCGCCTCAGACTGCACTGGCATCGTGTGCAAATTTGCTACCAACAGAACCGTACGTGATTTCCTATTGGCTCCTTTGTACTTCTACTGCTTTGGGGAATTTGCTTTGCCTCGTCGTTTCGATCACACTCAGGAACGCATTCGCAAGCATGTTTGTGACAGCCTTTGTCCATCTACAGTTGGCTAATATGTGCATGGGAGGTCACATAAGCATCACATTGGCAGCAGACTACTCGTTCCATGGGCAGTACTTACTCATGGAAAAGTCATGGATCAAGAGCGAGATCTGCAAGATGGCGGGGTTTCTCTTCACTCTGTCCAGTGAGGTGTCTGTGCTGATGGTGTGTCTGATTGATTTGTGGATCACTTCGCCATCTTTTGTCACCGTCAAGGTCCCCGGAGTGTCAATGAACGTTCAACAGCTGCAGCTTGTACGTTCACCTGGATCATGGGAACCCTGTTGTCGATCGTGCCGCTCCTTCCTGGACGTTCACACTGGGGTCTTCAGGGTCAGTCAGGGTTGTGCCGCCTGGCTATGTCTCATCACTACAGCTCTGATCAAAGGTTGAGATGGTTCATAGTTGTTGTGACAGTCAATTTCATGTTATGCTTTATGATCATGATTGCTCAGTTTATCATCTACAGGCGAACCCCGAAGTATAGAATAGAACTTGAAGCGATAAAAAGACCGTATTATTCCTCAGTGCACCTGGTGGGAAAGCTGGTGGTTATGAAGGTGTCTGCTGGTTTTCATTAGGTTCGGCCACTATTATGACTTCACTGGGTATTGCTGTTTTCCACAAGGTCTATGACGCTTTGGTTGTGTTCCTGTTGCCTCTCGATTCTGCTCTTAACCCGCTTCTCTATTTGTGGACTATGGCCACGCAGCAGCGAAGGCAAGCACAGGAAAAGAAATTGATTGAAGTATTGAGGACAAGACTTGCCCAAGCTAGGAAGCTTCCATGCAATATATATGAATATAATATATGCTTTATTTCTTCTTTTCTTTTGATTTAATACACAATTAAGAAAATAAAAACTTTGATCAGAATCGTGTTAGGAAGACATGTTTTACTTACGAGATAAAAAAAGATTTTAATATATTTGAATAGCACCAACGTCCACGTTAGATTCAAAGCCTTTTTTGTGCTCACTGTGTTTGATACAGTTTAATGTCCTGGTACATCACGATAAGAGATCAAAACTCATTCATCTGATGCAACGCAGTCAATATATAGACTTGAAGTGAAATGCCAAAGCAGTTCGCATGTTTCGACTCGGTGCAGTGGAGGGGTGGTGTGGAAAAGGAGAAGACTGTGTGTGTGGTGGAGACATCTGGGCCTGTCAGAGGTGAGAAGGGCAGTCAGTATACACTGTGAATGATATAGTTCTAAGGTAGGCAGCCCTTTTCTTGACTTTTTTTTTATTGCCTTAGGTCTCGTAAACGCTTGAAATAAGGCTTGTTCCAAACGCTTGTCATAGTCTTGTGTTCATGTGACTGACGGTGTTTAGTTTATTTGACATCCACTTTGAATACCCTTCTTGCTATCAGCACCATTAGATTTATTTTGGTTCCAGTCACAAAAGCAAATCTATGTATATTAGTTGGTGACTGATATTGTGGAAGTCAGCTGACAAAACTGACGAAGTAAACATCAGACTTCTTACATTCCCTCTTTATAACTCCAGAGCTTTCAGTAACAGCTGCAGTGATGCTCTGGGATTTCCTTGAAAAGGTATCTGCGCACAATAGAAGCTTAAACCAACATTGAACAGACTTCTTTTTCTAGGGCTATGGCTCTAAACTGATTTTCCTATGGCTCTAAACCTGTTTCTCCTTTTCATACTCTTGTTGGTGTTATACTTATGATTACTTCTGTTGTTGTTGTAATTGCATCATTATCTACTCAACAATGTAAGATCAGCAACTCAAACCTGCACTCACACATTGCTATTTTGCTTGCACACCATTATATTCTAATCAGTATTTGCCCTCAGACAAGAAAATCAAGCTGCATGGAACAGGTGGGCTGCAAGACTGTGGGTGATTTTTTGTTGACACGCACGGACACAGACATACACAAGCGTGTGTGACTACCCATGTCGGTTACATGCATGCGCGCGCGCGCACACACACACACACACACACACACACACACACACACACACACACACACACACACACACACACTACAAGAGAGGCACAATATATTTGTCAGGGAAGCCAGAGTGATACATTATCTGCAGACTTTCTTCTGCCCACACTGCAATTGGACATCAGTTCTATGGGTTTTTTTTTATTATTAATCCAGACACAATATGCTTCATTAATGTACTCGGGTACGTGTTCAGAAATAACAGCACCGATATCATGCACACCCCATGTGCCCTCCTGTTCATACAGACAAAAAAGGAAAGAGACTTACAGACAGACAGACAAAAGAAACATGGTAAAACAGAGAGGGAAAGACAAGTTCACGCCATTAGTGTAATGGTACGCAACAACGTTTGTGTGCGCAGTTCACTGCTGAGAAAAGGGGACATATAAGACAAAACAAGAGAGGAAGAAAAAGGCTGTACATGACAAAGCCAGAGGCAGAGGGAAAAGAAGGCTGGTAGACGTGCAGAAACAAAGACAAAAAAACAGGCACAAAGAGAGTGAGAAGGACAAACGGACCGAATAAGACGCAGGACACACAGAGACACTGACGGTGTGTTTCCTGGATAAGCAGCGCCTAAGTCAACAGCAGCGTGGTAGGAGGGTGGAGCGGAGACCACATGGTAGACTTCGCTGGCATGCTGAAACTGAAGGGTTGTTCTGATCACGCATTGCACACACACACACACACACACACATGGCCGGCGACCAGTCTAGAGGAGGGATCCTCAAATCTCGCATATCTCCACGTGCTCACAAGACAGAACTTTTGAGCCTTGTGCTAAGAGCAAGAACACCCATGCAAATACTAACTTGCTGAAGACGTAGCGGAAAAAAGTGACACACACGTTTCAAAATCATGGTAATGGTACTTCGATCACTTGTGTGACTTTTATGTAGCCACTGATTTAAGGATCACAAAACCATTACTTTCACCACTCATGCGGTAGGTTTTTCAGCACTCATGCGGTAGGGTTTTTTCAGTGTGTGGTTCAAAGATGGCCTTTTATTCTGTTTACAATTTAAAGATGACCTTTTATTCAGTTTATGAATACGGATGACCAACTGATATTGTGATTATCACTCGTACTGAGTACTGAAGAAAAAAAAAACCCTAGTCAGAGTAGCTCAGTTGGTAGAACGTCGGACTCGTAAATCCTGCGCAGTCACATCTCTGCCTGGGCATTTTAATTAACGGATGACTTCTCCCTCGGAGTTAAACATTCGTTCAGACTCCATTCTCAGACAAATTCTTCAAATGAGACTATAGACCAAGGTTCCGTGGGTGAACGCCTGCACATCTTGTGCACACAAGTTAAATTCCATCACCATGTACTGAAAGTGCGAGCCTCGTAGGTTAATACTGATGGATGACATGTAAACACATGGCAGGTATCCTGTGTGCTGATAATGGTCTGAGTGAAAACCGCTGACTGCTCGGCAGGATCATTTCCCGCAAGTAGGAAGGAAAGAACGCAGGAAGGTCATATGCCAAAGAGAGACAGTAATCATCTAAGTACAATAATGACCTTATTAAACATTGAATATTAGATACTAGTTTCCTTATTGTTTGTTACACCAAAACTTCAGACAGCTTTCAGCAGCTACACTTGTAAATGCAGGCATGTTACTTTAAGTCGTCAAACGTTGAATTCTGAATGTCGAATGTTGGTTCTGCAAAACGTTCAGAAACTCATCTGTAACTTAGGTTGTGGTGACTGGCAGTTCATTATTCATTGCAGACATTTTGTAGTCATTTTCTGTCCCATATATCTTTTCCAGACGTCTGTGCTGCTTGATAGCTGATACGACCTTTTCTCTTATTAGGAACTATAT
>JADBJO010012597.1:0-2500 GCA_016801955.1 Conus betulinus | reverse complement strand
ATATATATATATATATATGAAAATGTGTGCGTGTGTGTGTGGTGTGTGTGTGTGTGTGTGTGTGTGTGTGTGTGTGTGAACACACAAACACAAACACATACCCACATACACACACGCGCGCGTACTTGCCCGTGCACGCATGTAAGCACACACGCATTCAAGCACACACACACACGTTCTCGAGCACACGAACACACACACACACACACACACACACACACACACACCACACACACACACACACGTACGCACATACGCACGCACACACGCACCCCCACCCCCCACCCCCCCCCCACACACACACAACACGCACAACACACAACAGACACACACACACACACACACACACACACACACACACACACACACACACACACACATTTCATTTAAACTGTTTATTGAACAGAATGCGCGTCGAAAACAAACTATCAACGACTTTTGAGAATTGTTTCATTTTGAGTGTAATCAATTATAATTATAGTCATCTGTATTCAAGTGTCGCCATTGTAGCCATGATTGCCGCCCATTGTAGCTGTTATCAGTGTTGAAGTCTTTATTCCCTTCTCATCTAAAACTGCTTATTTATAAGATCAGACAAAAAAGGAAAAACATGAAAGAGAAGGAACGACGCATAAAAATTCGCACATCATGTGAATGGAGCACCACACAAATGTTGAGGAAGCCAAAACTAAATGCACCAGATCCTGCCAAAAGTTCGTCTGTGGTTCTAATCTCACTACGCAACGCCAACTTACCAGGCAATAGATGAGCTGTGATGGTGACTGGGACCTCATAGACAAGTGTTCTGACAAATGTGATCCAAACAGCTTGAATTTGACTGGATGATATTCGATTCAGTGTGTATATGACGTCAAAAGCAAATCAAAAACTCGACTGTTTGGTCACAGTTGCAAACACAACAACAAAATGCAAACACAGGAAGAAACTGTGATGGCAAAATTCCACAAGTGTTGGGTGACACGACGTTAATGTGTCTCAATGGACCTGAGCTATGTGCGTAGAAATGCAGCAGAGGCCTGTCAGTGGGACTATACGCACCATGCAGTGTCAAACGTTCAAGTGAAAAGAGCAGCGAATTTTGCATAAGATCCATTCAGGGTCTCCGTGCATTATTAATGTCTAACCAGGTGCACAAGTATAAACTACAATAATAAATGCTGTCTGACAAGCACGTTATAAAGGCAAATCATCGTAAATGAGATTTAATGTTGTGCGTGCATAACGTTGAAAAGCGTCTCTACCCATATCAACTAACTCGCAAGAGAAAGAAGAGAAGAAGAAGAAGAGGAAAGAAGAAGAAGAAAAACAGCAAACATTTCAACAAGAACAAATAATGGTATAAAGACGCCCCAGGCCTGGGTAACAAGGCATTGTCATGAACACGAACTCACGCCAAAGGCTCATCAGTGAGGCTATAGTCACCATGCAGTATTGACTCACCGGAAAAAGGACTTGAGTATGGTAGTGACTGAATACTCACTGTCAGAGAGTGACCAAAAAATCTGATCGAAAAAAGAGCTTGTACTTTAACTTAAGTCTGATTTAGAGACGTATATTTACAATGTCCAAAACACTGAACCATTTATAGAAACTAATTGTGAGGATGTTCATAGGACTTTCACTAGAAAAAAAAATCGTTAGCGATTTGGGCATGGACTGATGACATCAAATGAAAGAGAAATAAACACGTGTAAATAATGAGGTATGAAATCGTATACGTAAGCGGGGCGAATGCCTGTTTTAAGTAAGAAGTAAGAGACGAGAGAGAGAGAGAGAGAGAGAGAGAGAGTGTGTGTGTGGGTGTGTGTGTGTGTGTGTGTGTGTGTGTGTGTGTGTGCTTGCAGATAAGCAGTCAAAAATCATTTCTACTTTGGACCATTTGACCAAACCTTGCAATGTAAAAAAAACAAAAAAAAGTCATTTCAGGTCACATATTTTCCAATGCCAGCAATACAGAAAGAGTTTTTTGGCAAGATCAACACCAATTACCAATCTGATCATGTGTTATCATCAATCTTGTTCGTTTCACAGACCGGGTCAGGACCAGTTCAGTCCCCCTGAGGCAGCCCATAAGAACAAGTTGCAGGAGCTCGTGTACATGACACTTATCTCATATTTTAGCAGGGATGTCACCATGAAGACTGGCACAATATCAATCACCAGCAAAGAAGAAGCAGCAGGCTGAAATGAAGAGGGGAGATTCAACTTGCCTGATCACACACACACCACACAACACCACACAAACTAACACACACACATACACCACGCACGCACGCAAACACACCACACACACACCACCACACACACACCACACACACACACACACACCACACACACCACGCACGCACGCACGCACGCACACACGCAACGACAAACGTACGCACTTACACACAATCAAAAACACTTACTGATTACATACCATCGTGACTCGATGGCCTGACGGAAAAAAATAAGTATAGAGCACGAAATTGTGCATACT
>JADBJO010012596.1:39940-44940 GCA_016801955.1 Conus betulinus | reverse complement strand
TGACCTCCGTCCTTACACAACACACACACACACACACACACACACACACACACACACACACACACACACACACACACACACACACACACACACACACACACACACACACACACACACCCCGTGAGCATAGAGCCTGCTAACGATGGACATGGCCCTCCTCAGTCAGTATCACTCAGAGAGATGGACACTCTTCTTGTCCAGAACCGTTAAAGGCCTGGCTATGAATACGGCTCAACCTGGTGAAATATTCTTCTGTGTGGGCCCCCGATAACTCCTTACGGAGTTGAAGGAGTTACGGAGGAGGAGGAGGGGGAAGAAGAACAACAACAACAACAGCAACAACAACAACAACAAACAACAAGATGAAGAAGAACAAGAAGAAGATGAAGGGTCGATGAAGAAGAAGATGATGAAGAAGATAAGAAGATGATGAAGCAGATTATGATGAAGAAGATGATGAAGAAAATCACGAAGATGATGACGATGACAATTACGTTGTCGAAGAGGTGATGATGAAGAAGATGAAAATGATGAAGAAGATGATGACGACGAAGAAGAAGAGCAACAACAACAAGACAGAGCACTGAGGATTTTCTGATTAAAGTCATATTGATCCATTGACGGAAAGAGAACACAAGGGAGAGAAATCATGTTTGAAAGGCAAGTGAGTGGTGGTGTTTCCCGCGGAGAGTGCCCCTGGCGTGACATGCCGGCACGGCATTTTTTCAGTGCTGCAACGAAAAACCCTTCCTGACTGAGACATTTGTGACGTAGACACCGGTTGTTCAGCAAAATCTAATCTAAAATACTCTCGAGCTATCAACTCTTGTCTCGGAGTTTGGGGCAGCTAGCTTGAATTAAGGAGTGGATTTTCAAAGTTCAGAAGGCGACATGCGTAAGTTAACATGCAAAAAAAATTCTAAAGGAAATGGGCTTCGGGTTTTTTTTTTTTTTTTTTTTTTTTTTTTTTTGGGGGGGGGGGGGGGGGGGGGGGGTATTGTTTTTTTTTGTTGTTGTTTGTTGTTTTTTGTTTTTTTTTTTGCTATCCCAACCTCTGCGCCACCTCAGAGGCAGTGCACCCATCCACAGCCACAGCCCGGTCGGCCCCGCCGCAGCCCGGCACCGGCAATCCACAGGGAGCAGTCAAACGTCAAGTCGTCAAGAGGCAACCCACCGGAGGAGACACTGCACTGCTGCCGAGTCACTTCAGTGGTGTTCAGTGGCGCCTGTTCTGATCTAACATACGCAGGACACCACCTACTAAGCCCCCTACTGACGACAATAATTGCTTAGTCGCGGAGCCGGCGTGAGTGAGCTCTCCCTCCGGAGGGCGCCACCACGTCCGTCCAACGACAGCCCCCATGGACTCGCCGATACCGGTGACCCCGACGGAACCAAACCAAGGCCACAGACGTGGAGAGGACATCGAAATTGAGGTCACCATGAGAGCAGGGCATGAAGGGCCACAGAATTTGAGACTTTTTTTTTATGCTGATCGATGAGAATGAGGATGATTATGATGATGCTACGGATTTCCATTTCGGTCTGAGACTACATGACAGGGCTGTACTCTACGCTTCCTTTCATAATATATATCCGGCGTCAACCAGGCCCGAGAGATACAGGACACCTGCAGTGTTGGTCAGGAAATTTGAGCAACACTCTCAGAAACGCATCCATTAAGTGGATGAAAAACTCGACTGTGTGGTCCCAGTCTTCCCACTGAGTCCGCAGCAAACTCAACTCTGGGTAGGAGCGGAGGAGAGAGAGAGAGAGAGAGAGAGAGAGACTCCCACTATAATTTTTTTTTTTTAAATGCTCGTGAGGCACCAAGTAGGAGGAGAGCCACGTGTGAGACTAACTGTGGAAAAATGAATATCATTTGACAGATAGATTTCAAATTGAGGACATTTTTTTCTCCCTTTCTACAAGACTTGGCACCCACATCAATTAACATAATTAAGATGCTTCTCAATCTTGCAACGACCACGGGAAAATGGGGGGGGGGGGGGGGGGCGGGACTAGTGTGAAACCAGGCACAACCTGACCCTAGAAAGCCACGCAGGAGATCGCAGGCCTCTACAACGGTCGAACAGATCTTGAGGCTGCACTTGATCCGAAAACTGTACTGAAATATAAGAACAGAAAAAAAAAAAAAAAAAGGGGGGGGGGGGGGGGGCGCGGGGGGAAACGGGTGGGAGGTATACTGTGATGTGGAACGAACGAACAAAACGGGAGTCGGTGAATAGATCTTTGTTTTGTTTTTTGTTGTTGTTGTTGTCGTCGTCATCGTTGTTGTTGCCGTTGTGTTTTCTTTTTTAGTCCAGATGAGCAAGTCAGTTTATGAGTGAGGATATTTTCTTTCTTTTTCTGGCCGGGGGGGGGGGGGGGGGGGGGGGGGAGTAACTGGGGGGGCAAGAGTATTACATTGGGCAAAATCACATTCCATGAAGTCTTGTGTGTGTGTGTGTGTGTGTGTGTTGTGTGTGTGTGTGTGTGTGTGTGTTTGATAAGGATGTGGGGAAAATATTGACACGTCAACATTGATATCACTCGAAAATTTTCAAATTCCATGAAATGTCTTACTTCATAGACACTTACTGAATCGGATACAAGAGCTGCACGGTGCTCAAGTTCAGAAGAAATCTTGCTGAACCTGATCCCGGTGTTACTATTTGATCCGGATCCGAGCCAGGTGTGTGCTGCGGACAACCCAAACGCACGGACACAGGTGAAAATTACGAAGGAAGTAATTCAAATTTCGCCCCCCCCCCCCCCCCCCTCCCCCCCACCTCCCCCCCACCCCCCCCCCCCCCCCCCCCCCCCCCCCCCTTTCCCTGTACCTTTCCCTGTCTCTTCCTCCCCACCCAAATCATGCTTCTTCTTCTTCTTTTTTTTTAAGTCACACGAATCTATACTACTACATTTTTTCGTCAGCTGTGTTTCAAATTTAATCCTTTTTTTTTTTTAATTCATTCAAGAAAATCCCAAAACGAAGCTTTCGAAAATTGCCCATTTCACACAAGCCACCATTTCTGTGTTGATTGGGCAATGGATTACAGTTCTGTGCTGAAACTCCGAACAACTCCTCTCTAGCGAAAATGACAAAGAGACAATGGTAAACAAAGGCAGGGAAACGGTTCCTTTTTTCTCTTTTCTTTTCTTTTCTTTATTTGATTTCATTTGTTTGTTGTTGTTGTTGTTGTTGTTGTAAAGATTGAAAAGAATCGAAAAAAACAAACAACAGACATAAATAAGAGAGAAAAAAAACCCTGTCAGATTCTGTTTGATCTCTTCATCCGAATCGGGTATCAATTGGAAAAAGGAAAAGAAGAAAAAGAAGAGCCTTATGCCCTTTCAGCATCCATTTTGTCATTGACTTCTAGACTTTCCAATCAATCTCACTTGTTGTTCACTCCAACCTTCTAATCAGTGCTTGGATTACGTTTCTGGACTTCTGCTCCTTTCCGACATCACTCAATCACAGAGGTGACAACTTCATGTTCTTTTTTCGCTGTTTTTTTTTCCCCCTCTCTCTTTTATTAAACAGACTACATTCATTTTAAAATGTCTGTCCTTCGTTGTCATTGGAGAAGGAAGAAAAGTGGGGGAAGAAGAAGAAACTAAATTCGCTAATACTACATGAGCACTTCTTGGCCAAAGATATGCATGAAAGAAAACGCGAGTGTGTGTGTGTGTGTGTTTTGTGTGTGTGTGTGTGTGTGTGTGTGTGTGTGTGTGTGTGTGTTTTGTGTGTGTGTGTGTATGTGTGTGTGTGTTGTGTGTGTGTGTGTGTGTGTGTGTGTGTGTGTGTGTGTGTGTGTGTGTGTGTGTGTGAATGGTGGGGGGGGGGGGGAGGCGGGGGCGATGGAATGCATTCTCTCACTAAATAATGTGTTAAAACCGCGCACAGCTTTCCCCCCGTTGTCAAGAACAGAGCCAGAAAAAAAAAACCAGCATGTGAAATGATAATAAATCATCTGCAATCTGAGCATTTGCATTAAAAACAGACAATTTCCCACACACACACCCAACAAACAAAAAAAAAAAAAAAAAAAAAAAAAAAGCAAACAAAACTTCAAATAAAACCAAATGAAACGAGCCGAGTGAAAAAAAAAAAAAGAAGTTTTCAAGCACAGTGAGAGTAAGAAAAGAAAGAAAGAAAAGGAACGTTCCAACAAGAACGGGCAACATTTCATATCAACCACCCTCCCTCAGTTCCCTTCAGGTCGGCCGTCATCACCTCTTAAAAAAAAAAAAAAAAGAAAGAAAGAAAAAAAACCAAACCTCCGTCCTTCCCAACAACCCTCCTCCCCGTCCTCGACCCCCCCCCCCCCCCCCCCACCTCCCCTCCTTCCTTTTGACCGCCCTCATCTCTCTCTCTCTCTCTCTCCTCTCTCTCTCTCTCTCTAACCCAACCCGTCCCCTTTACCGAAACCTCACTCATTACATCCTTCCCCCTCTCACCCCACCCACCCCACCTCTCTCTCGCCACCCCCCCCTCCCCTCCTCCACTCCCCGCCCCCTCCCCCCACCTCCATCTTCTCTCTCGTTGTCTGTCAGGCTGCCCCCTCCCCCCCCCCCCCCCCCCCCCCCCCCCCCCCCCCACCTCCTTCCCGATCGGGCTGACGAGCAGCTCTCTCGTCTATTTTTGGCCCCGTGACCGCTGAATGAACCCGACCTCCTTCCTTCCCTTGCCTCTCTCCTTTCCCCCCTCCCCCCCCCCCCCCCTCCCCTCTTCCCGCCCCTCCCCTGTCCCTCCCCTCCTCCCCGCCTCCTAACCTTCATGCCCTTCTTCCCTTTCCACTCTCCCTCCCTCCCTGCAATGTGTGTGTGTGTGTGTGTGTGTGTGTGGTGTGTCGCCCTCCTTTTCTGTAATAACCCACTCTCTCACCACCACCACGCAAGGAGACAAGTAGGGGAGGATAGTAGTAGTGGTGGTGGTGGTGGTGGTGGCGGAAATAGTGGCGAGGTGAGGAGATAGAGACAGACAGACAGAC
>JADBJO010012596.1:32440-34940 GCA_016801955.1 Conus betulinus | reverse complement strand
AGTTGCGTAGATGTTTCCATAGATGTATACACGCGGACTAGAGTCCATGTAGTTTCGCCAGCATGGTCACATTGATGTTACTGACACATGTGTAGAATGTCTATGTCGAGGAACAGAAGGAAACGCATGCACGTGAACCGTATTTGGAATACGCGTGCTATTGCCCCTCTTCAGAAAAAAAATAATACAGCTCTCACGAAATAAACTTAGATTTATCACGCAACAAATACCTTGTGTGTGCTGTTTTATTTATGTACATGAATTACAACTCGAAAGATTACCCAAAAACATCAACATACATTTTTTTAACCGTTATCCCCTCTTTTTTTTTTTTTTCCTTTTTTTGCTCTTTGGTCTGGAACCCCCCCCCCCCCTCCCCCCCCCCCCCCCCCCCCCCCCCCCCCCCCCCCCTGTCCCCCTAATGGGTGATCTATGCGATGCAGAAAACGCGAGAGACACGTAAAAAAAAATGTCGAAGAGCACCGGCTATAATCCTAGGGACTTGAGAGATTATGATTTCCACAATCACGAACAGAATGGACTCATTTCAAAATGAGGCACTGCTTAACCACAAAAAAAAAAAAAAAAAAAAATAAATAAATAAAAAAAAGGAAGGCTGTCAATACTTGATCCCAGAAGGTCGGGGATGAAAGAACAGGACGATGAACAGGACAGACGAACTGACTGTGGCAGGCGATGGTGAGGACAAGACACTTCGCTAAGGGCGAAGGGAACAAGCAGAATTTCGCTAAGGGCGAAGGGAACAAGCAGAATTTCGCCGAGGGCGAAGGGAACAAGCAGAATTTCGCCGAGGGCGAAGGGAACAAGCTGAATTTCGCCGAGGGCGAGGGGAACAAGCAGAATTTCGCCGAGGGCGAAGGGAACAAGCAGAATTTCGCCGAGGGCGAAGGGAACGAGCAGCAAATTTCGCCGAGGGCGAGGGGAACGAGCAGAATCTCGCCGAGGGCGAGGGGAACGAGCAGAATCTCGCCGAGGGCGAAGATACAGATACTGAGAACGAGTTTGACATAGATGGTGTTCAAGACTCAAACAAAGGCATGGGTGTAGACGGGTGTTCAAGACTCAAACAAAGGCATGGGTGTAGACGGGTGTTCAAGACTCAAACAAAGGCATGGATGTGGACGGGTGTTCAAGACTCAAACAAAGGCATGGGTGTAGACGGGTGTTCAAGACTCAAACAAAGGCATGGATGTGGACGGTGTTGAAGACTCAAACAAAGGCATGGATGTGGACGGTGTTCAAGACTCAAACAAAGGCATGGATGTGGACGGGTGTTCAAGACTCAAAGGCATTGATGTGGACGGGTGTTCAAGACTCAAAGGCATGGATGTAGACGGGTGTTCAAGACTCAAACAAAGGCATGGGATGTAGACGGTGTTCAAGACTCAAAGACATGGATGTGGGCTATGTCTGATCTCGTGCAGTCGGAGCTGCAGATCCCTGACGCTGAGGGGCCTCGAGTCTCAGACAAACTCGCAAGACACACGTGTGAACAAAATGAACAAGTAAACTAGATCGTCTTCATCAGTTAATTAAGGCATCTTTTTCTGCTATCTTCGTAGATAATACAATGCGCATGGAGCGAAATTTTGTTGAAGCGTGTTCAGAATGCATGCCTCAGTTCAACTTCTTCGACGACTTGGATTTATAACACCCCCCGAAAAGTACGAAACTTATACCACTCAACAACACGATCTTGATTTATTTCTACCTCTGTTACAATGACAGTGACACTTCCATGGAAAAAAAAAAAAAACTCCTGACAAAGGGACACACCCATTTTTCACAGGGGTGGCTCTTCAGTTACAGAACTTGCAAAACTCATCGGAATCGATTTTTGCCCATTCGTATGGAGCAGTTTATGGGCTTGTGGTACAGCTGCATGGGAAATGACAAACTTGCAGCAGAAACATAAAACCCTGAGGTGATCATGAAGGAACTGGTCAGTTTTGCCAAGACGCTAGACAAGAGAAAAAAGGAGCCAAGTTCTCACAGGATTGACCATAACCAACGGATCACCATTCAAACATCCCCTTTTTTTTTCGCAGAAAAAAATTACTCTCATCATGAGAACACAAATTTCTGACTCGTCTCAATTTTCTATATAATGAAGTAATGGGGTAAAACAAGTGCAGATTAACAATTCTTCCATCATTATAGTAATGACTTGGCAAATATTTAAAAATTTTATAAAGATAAAAACACATTGAAGACAAGAAAATGTACATTTTAATACAAATAGCTCTTCGCTAGCTGCTAGAAGAAAACCATCGCAATTCGTCCCGAAAACAGATTTATATGTATCACCTGCTCTTAGCTGTTAGAAGAAACCATCGCAATTCGTCCCGAAAACAGATTTTTATGTATCGCCTGCTTCTAGGCCTTTCGTCCGCTGGTTTCGGGTTCATCATAAAAGACACGACTGACTGTGTTTATGCTCTTGGCGTCAGATATAGACACACCACAGTCCGTAATTCTT
>JADBJO010012596.1:15000-17500 GCA_016801955.1 Conus betulinus | reverse complement strand
CTGCAAAGTGAGGCGATTGCAGGCGGAAATCTAAACAAATTTCAAATGTAATTAATAGCAAACGCCAACAAAACGTAGACAAACGAATCACAAGACAAAACACGACGCGTTTCGACCTTTTGGGTCTTCTTCAGGCAAGATACAAAACACTCAGGACAACGAAAATGAATGAAGATACGTAATTGCTCGTTTATTTTCGTTGTCCTGTTTTGTATCTTGCCTGAAGACCTAAGAGGTCGAAACGCGTCGTGTCTTGTCTTGTGATTCGTTTGTCTGCGTTTTCTTGGCGGTTTGCTGTTAATTACATTTAAAATTTATTTAGCATATATATATATATATATAAAAACATCCAAACAAAGAACTCAACAACAGTCATGTAAAATATTTCCCAATATTTCTCTCTTTTTGTCTTCCTCAAGGGACTTATATATATATTATTCCCCATTCATCCACTCAAGCACATACTGTTAGGCAGAATTATCTACCGCTGCAGATATGAAAGCTTATCTCCCCCTATTTTTTTCAGTGTAAGGCATAAGAGCAAGCTTGTTTATAATTATAATTATATATATATTATATATATATATATATATACACACACATATATATATATATATATATACGCGCTCTTAAAGCTCTTAAAGCAGTTCTCCTGAAACTCCTCCAGCCTCACACAGAGCAGGATTAAAAATATCTAGTTGGAGGTCTTCTTCTGAGGGACGTGTTGCCATCAATTCAGGAATGTTCTCTTTTTTTTTTTTTCAGAAGTTGTACCTGGATTAGCCCTGCAAACTACTCAATCCACATTCAGCGTGAATTCAAGAAATGCAGCAAAAAAAAAAAAAAAAAAAAAAAAAAAAAAAAAAAAAAAAAAACAGGGTCCCATACCTGGAAGTTATCTATGTAAAACAAGTCTTTGTTGTTCGGGTCCTCTTCTCTGGAACTCCCTTCCACCCCTGAGCTTAAATGCCGTGGAAGCTCAAAATATTACAAAAGGAAATGTCTGACATATTTTGCACACGCTTACTACGATGTTGATGTGCAGCACGTTCCGTGTTACTAGTGCCTGTGGACATGCTTGTTGTCACTATATTGTCAACAGCATACATTTGTATTCTAATTTCCCCAATTGATTTTCGCTGTTTATAACTAGTCTCACGGTTCCAAAAGTAGTTTACTACTGCCAGTGGTCGAACACGCTGTGTCGGTGCATGCAAAATGTCAATATGTTAAAAGATTTATAATGTACTCATGCTGTGCCTATGTGAAAGACAGCGTACTGCGCTGCGCATGTGATTGTGTGTACTTTTGAAGGAGGTGGGGGTGTGGAAGGAGATGGGAAGGATGATGGTGTTTTTCTTTCCTTTATTTTTCCTTCATTTTCATGTTTGACGTTCTACTTTTTATTTCTACTTTCTTCTGTTTTCCGCTCATAATATCAAACTATTCCCCCCCTCTCTCTCTCTCTCTCTCTCTCTCTCTCTCTCTCTCTCCCTTAATTTGCTTCTAAAGGTATCCAGTGCTTCGCACAGACGTAGCCTATCAAGGTATATTTTGCATGCGACAAACAGAAGGATCAAGTCAATTCTTTGGTTGGTAAATTACAGCGGACAATTACCACACCTTGTGGTTTTCCTTGAAAGGTCTGACTTCATTCGTACTGTATTTTCATGTCTTCTTCTTCTACACATTACTGAATAATGCATCATCTTTTACACTTTTTTTTTTTTTTTTTTTTGGGGGGGGGGGGGGGGGGGGGGGGAATATTACAATGCTTTTCTGTTCTGTTTTGCAATAACGTAAGTAGTGTTAACTCCTCCCCGTTCCTACCCCCACTCCCTCCCCCTTCCCTTTGCACCTTGTATCGTGGCCCAAGGCTGGTGAACATTAAAGCTTTCTGTGATCTGAGTTATGATCTCTCTCTCTCTCTCTCTCTCTCTCTCTCTCTCTCTCTCGCCAAATTGACTGAAAGTGATCCACTGTGCTTTGCCTCGGCGAGGAAAGAGAATCTCGGTGTGAGTGCCCCCCACCCTAGGTAACTGGCTGTCTGGGTCGTCGTACCTTTTCCAAAAGTTGACATCTGTGAAATCCTCCACCACCACCACCCCACCCCCTGACCTATGTCCCCCCCCCCCCCCCCCCCCCCCCCCCCCCCACCCCGTGGCATCAAATGCTGGTTGTTGGGACCCATTCTGGCACTCCGTTCGCCCCTGCGTGTTGTAGGTTCGAGTCTCCTGTCCCGGGGGAGGGGAGGACGAGGGAGGCGGGGTGGGGGGGGGGGGGACAGGACGAATGCTGGCCAATCGTAGGATGCATCAACACAGGACGGCACCGCTCCAAGAGCCGCTCGGCCCTCCACGTGTTGACCCTCTCATCTCCAAGTATTGTTGTTCTAGTTCTAGCTGTGTCTTCTACTCTTGTTTGCTGTTTTCAAAAAAAAAAAAAAAAAAAAGGGGGGGGGGGGGGGTTTGACATATCGTCAGTTCTAGACGTATGTTAT
>JADBJO010012596.1:5000-10000 GCA_016801955.1 Conus betulinus | reverse complement strand
CTGTCTGCTGCAGAACTTCCCTGTGGTCTTGCGTTGTCTTTGCCCACCGGTCACCGGCCTTTTCCCCAACGTGGGCCGAAAGGCAGACGAGAAAAACAAGACAAAACAAAACAAAAACTAAACAAAAGCATACCAGAGTGCCGGTGGGATCCACAAATGTATCGTCTTTAAAACGCCGCCGAAACGAAGGAGGAAATTTTTTCCCCCTAAAAAAACGAAAAAGAAACATGAAATAAAATTAAACCTGCATCTTCATTACGAACAAGATACATGATGTCTTCAACGGCTAAAGGACGAAAGGGAAGTCTTTACCGAATAATAGTTGGCCAACCCATCATCCCACACCCCACCACCTCCTATCCCCCAAGACACCGAAACTAGCGACAGCCTTGGCACTGACTGGTACCTAAGAGGCGGGCCGTCTGTGTTGTGCCTCCATTAGCCTTGCTGACGGCAGCAACGCCCAGACAGGGCAGGGTGTAGCCAGCCAACCATTGTGTGAACAGGCCGGCTGATTGAGGTTCTGGAAGAGGCGGGGGGGGGGGGGGGGGGGGGGGGGGGGGGGAAGGAGGGACAATGCGGCTGGAGTGGTACGGCTGGGGTGGTACTCGTGGGAAGCTGATCCCCCTACCTACCACCCCCCCTCGCGTCCTCACCACCGCCACCACCACACCCCATCCCCCTACCCTACCCTAGCCACAAACTCGCCAATTCTGAAGCCACTGATCTTTGGCGACCAGAATCAGAAGACGCGGTTAATCAGGGAGCGTGAACAAAATGGTAAAGAGAGTGATGACGTGAATTACAATATCGCTGTTTGATTGCTGAAGACTTCCTGTCTGATCTCCGAGACTTCAGAGACAAAACGTTCAGGGTGGATGTCAAAGGGAGAGAACCCCTGAATCGGAGACTAGAGTTGTTTCGACATCAACTTCGTTTTCCATTTCTGTGTCTCCTATGTAGACAGACTGACAGACAGACGGATAGAGATAGATAGATAGATAGATAGATAGATAGATAGATAGATAGATAGATAGACAGACAGAAAAGACAAAGATAGACACACACACAGACAGACAGTAGACAGACACTCAGACGGGCAGTCAGACAGACAGACAAATTTTAACGTGTGTGTCGGGGTACGTGATGGGACGAATTCTCTCAACTGGCTAGCGACGGGTGCCTGATGACGCAGCGACTGACCTGTTGTGACCTCTGGAGGCAGGTCCGCCACCCCAGCTGGCGAATTACGATCTAATCAGACACCAATAGCAAGGGAGTTTATAGAATTCGTCGAATCACAGAGCCCGACGGGAAGAGAGAGAGAGAGAGGAGAGAGAGAGAGAGAGAGAAGAGAGAGAGAGAGAGGAGAGAAGAGAGAGAGAGAGACAGACAGACAGACAGACAGACAGACAGACAGAGACAGAGACAGAAGCAGAGACAGTCCAACGTATAGATTGGCGGACAGACAGACGGGCAGATAGATAGATAGATGGATGGATAGATAGATAGATATAATGAATACATAGATACACTGATTGATAAATAGGTAGGTATGCAGATAGGCAGGCAGCCAGATAAGATAGATGAATGGATGGATCGATAGATTGACATATAGTTATGTAGGTTGGTAGGTAGATAGGTTGTGCGTGGGTAGGTAGGTAGGTAGACGGACAGGTTTTAAGACCGGCTGACAGAGAGACTGAGAAAAAGAAACATAAAGGAGACACAGATGAACAAACATAAACGAAGTCTAACTAAACAGCCTAGTGTCTGCGTCGCCTTCTTTTCCATGTTAAACTACGCCTTCTTCTTTACAAACAAGGTAAGCGTTGGAAGGAAATCAATCGTACATCAGGCAGAGAACAGCAAACAGTACATAAACAAGTACGGTAACTCTTATTCCCATGATGTGAGCATTACACGCCCGTAACCGCAAACAGACACTGCTTACGACACCAAGTCGCCTCGCACAAACGCTATTTATCAAAAAGCGTAGTTTGTACGCTGGGTGATTAGTTGTCGTAGGAAGCATTCGTTTGAAATTATGGGTATGTAGTCATCTCATCCTGGGAGCGAGATAAATGTTCTCGTCAAGGTCTGGAGACCAACAGAACATCCTTACTAACTATCTTCAGCCCGTTACTCTGTGTTCTCCCCACGCGCAGGATTATACTGGTAACGTTTACCGGCTGGCCGATAAAGCGTTCGAATTTCTCACTCTCGTCCGCCAACGGAGCACGAATCCAGTGTTGGATGATCACGTGATCACCTTGCTGAGCAACAACAGAGACGCGTTTCACAACGGCAGGATGGCCAGAAATCTGGCCTGCTTGGCGAGCGTCAGCGTTTGGTAGCACACTAGCGGCGAGCGAAGCTAGAAGGAGGCGAGTTTGCGACACGGGGTCAATCTCGCATGCGAGATGAAACGGTGGAAGTTGTTGTAACCGTCCTGCGGTTGGGTGCACGAAAGGCAGCAATGTTCTCTGGCTGGCAGATACACCGACCCTGGAACTAGAGCTTGAAGAAGGAGTCATGTTGCTCGTCTGAACCTGTCTCGCACCCGTTTCTTTACTCCCCTCGCCTTGGAGGTTAGCGTTGTGCAAAACGCAGTGACATCCTATCCCATCCACGCCTATCCTATCCACACGATGGTCTGAAAAAACTGGCTTTGCCACGAAGCGGATACTTTCGAGCCTCCATATTTTCTTAACAGAACTCGTCCCCCCCCCCCCCCCCCTTAGCTAGTATAACAGCCAATCGACGGGACGCCTCTTTGTCCCGTGAGTTGGCACGACAATTAATCAATGGCCAACGGAAAGTAACCGACGGTGGTTTTCTTCAGCCAAAATAACTTCTTTTTTTTTGTAATTAATTCTTTTTCTCTCTATTAAAGGACCAACGTCAATTTGTTGGTCATTCTAGCATGTACCTGAAAAAAAAAAAACAAAGGGTTCGCTATAATCGGCGAATAATATGGGTAGGTTAGAATAAAATCCGGAAATGAAATGAGGCAGGGAACAGCAAGCAATAAACAAGTGGGGTAGTCTTTGCTCCCATAAGGAAACCTAAACACAGAGTAACTTTTATTCAAGACTGGCACAGCCTTTTAACTGAATAAAGTCAGACAAATACAAGAAAACAATCTAATAGTGGGGGAAAAAAAGCGCAGACCAACAGCTAAATTGTCTTCATAGTAATGACTTGACAAAACTTTAAACTTCAGGAGGACAGCAGGAGATTAAAGTTGTAAAAACTGGGAACATGAAATTAAAAAAAATATGCAAACTCTTCGCTGACTGTATAAGGGAACCATCGCAATCCCTTTAAAATGCAAATATATTTGTATTGCCTGCTCCGGGAACCATCGCAATCCCTTTAAAATGCAAATATATTTGTATTGCCTGCTCCGAGATCTTTCATCCGCTGGGTGGGAAACTTATCAGGGAAACACAGCTGGCTGTATCCGCGCTCTCCCGGCGTCAAATAGAGACACACCACAGTCATAATACCGTGGTGTTTCACCACCAAGGGTGCAAAAAAGAATCCAATAGTACCCCCGAAGCAGCCAGTGAAGAGTAGTAAAGGAAACCAAACGAAAGTGTGGGGAGGAAAAAGTTGCTGAAAAACTACAGATATTATGCAAATAGTATAAAATGTAGGGGGCAATCTTTGAGCCTACGCTTGAGGATCCACCCAAGGATGCAAGGGAGATCAAAAGACAAACACAGAGACAGAAACAAATACAAATAACCTCGATTTAATCAAAACGAAATCGGAAATGAAATGAGGCAGGGAACAGCAAACAATAAACAGTAAACAAGTGGGGTAGTCTTTGCTCCCATAAGGAAACCTAACACAGAGTAACTTTTATTCAAGACTGGCACAGCCTTTTAAACTTGAATAAAGTCAGACAAATACAAAGACGAACAATCTAATAGTGGGGGAAAAACAAGCGCAGGCCAACAACTAAATTGTCTTTATTCAAGTTTAAAAGGCTGTGCCAGTCTTGAATAAAAGTCTCTGTGTTAGGTTTCCTTATGGGAGCAAAGACTACCCCACTTGTTTACTGTTTAGATTAGAATAGTCAGCAGATAGTTTTTCTATCGCAGTCAGGCACCTATCCATGTGTACGATCGGCCTTGCATCCTTCTCCGCTAGTATAAACCAGCCTGTTGTGCGTTCCTCTCGCGTCCATACAAACTTGTCTCAGGTCTGTGCCGCTGGTTCTCCCTCCCAATCGCAAGAAAACATGACAGAATTCGACGAATCGCGTCGCCCGTGTGGTAAGTTCCATGAATAAAGAGAGAGAGAGAGAGGTGTTAAACCAAGGACGTGAATTTTTTAAGAATAATTCAACGCCCATCTTGCGGTCGAATACGAGAAGATAAGCGATTGCTCGTTCTTCGTTTTCATTGTCCTGAATGCTGTTTTATCTTGCCTGGAGGAGACCTAAACGGTCGAAACGCGTCGTGTTTTGGCTTGTAATAATTTTTTTTCTCTTTGTTTGGCGGAAACGCTAAGAAACAGAAGTTTCAGTTTCCACCTGCAGTCGCCTCCCTCTGAAAACAGAATTGAGATTAAAGAGACATGTTTCAATACGTTTACATTTGACATCAGTTTCGTCTTCGATCTGACCGAGAGAAACGCTTCTGTAAAGGTAGAGTTTAGAAAGGAAATCGTATAGGAATTATGTTCAGCTGTTATTTTCACACACACACACACACACACACACACACACACACACACACACAACACACACCAGGCGTTACATGGCACAGTAGGAATGTCTTGTGGCTGGCTGCTGCCAGGACCATGGGCATCATCCCCCACCTGCACCTCCTGTGGAAGCTAGAGACTTCGGGGTCTCCAGGACGTGTGTGACTGCGTGTAGGAGTTGGAGTCTGTGGTTAGAACAGAAATGGGTACATGCGTCCGTGCGTGTGTGTCCGTGTGTACGGGCTTGTGTATGTGTGTGTGTGTGTGTGTGTGTGTGTGTG
>JADBJO010012596.1:0-2500 GCA_016801955.1 Conus betulinus | reverse complement strand
GGTGTGGCGGTGGGGAAAAGAAAAACATCACAGGTGGATGACGGAAGCGGCTGACGAGCACCGATAAAGAAAAAAAGGGAAAAAAAAAAAAAACAAAAACAAGGGCGGCGAGCAGGACAGAAAGAAAAAGAGACAGATTTAGGGGTGGTGGGATGGTGGGGATGTGGGGGGGGGGTGCATGGGGAGGACAGGGAGGTTGTTTGATACTCACAAAGGTGAGAGACCACGGGCGAGTCTCTTGACTGGGGGGGGGGGGGGGGGGGGGGGGGGGGGGGGAAGGGGTGGGAAGGGCGCGCGGGGGGGGGGGGGGGGGGGGGGCGATTGTCAAGCCTTGAAAAAATAGGCATCCTTTCTTCTAACCTTTATGCCTGGTATACACAATGGGTGTCCTTGCTGACCGTGTACCTTGTACTGTACACAATACACATCCTTTTCTGATTGTCTACCCTGTCCTATCTACAATACACATCCTTTCTGATTGTCTACCCCGTACTGTACACAATGCACATCCTTTCTGATCGTGTACCTGTACTGTACACAGTACACATCCTTTTCTGACTGTCTACCCTGTCCTATCCACAATACACATCTTTTTCTGATTGTCTACCCTGTACTGTACACACAAGACACATCCTTTCTGATTGTCTACCCTGTACTGTACACAATACACATCCTTTCTGATTGTCTACCTTGTCCTGTCCACAATACACATCCTTTTCTGATTGTCTACCTTGTCCTGTCCACAATACACATCCTTTTCTGATTGTCTACCTTCTACTATACACAATACACGTCCTTTCTGATTGTCTACCCTGTACTGTACCACATACACATCCTTTCTGATTGTCTACCCTGTACTGTACACAATACACATCCTTTCTGATTGTCTACTATGTACTGTACACAATGCACATACTTTCTGATTGTCTACCCTGTACTGTACACAATACACATCCTTTCTGATTGTCTCTCCTGTACTGTACATCGAGCACATCCTTTCTGATTATCAGCGATGAGAAAGTTGAACGTGCGAGTGAGTGAGTATGAATATCTAGGCACAATAATTGACGACAAATGAAAACTTTACAGCAAAAATACTGATTTTGTCCACAAGAAATGTCAGTCAAGGATCTTTTTGCCTTCAGGAGCTCAGAAGCCTCACTGTAAATAGAAAAGTGCCGCAAGGATTTTACAGATGTTTAGTTCAGTCCATCTTAGCTTTCTCTTTTATCTGTTGGTATGGCAGCCCTAACTGTGAAGAGCAAGAATCTGTTGTACAGGGGGGTGAAAAGTCTGCAGCAAGAGACAGAGTAGTCTGAATGTGTTGCAAGAACAAAGAGCAGTCCGGAAGGCGCAGATGATTGTGAGCGACGGCAGCCTTAATCTTAGTCAGTATTATGAACTTCTGCCATCTGGAAGACGTTATTGAACCCCAAAATTTAGACTGAGTAGAACACACACACACACAAAAAAAGTTTATCCCTATGTCCATCCAACTGTTAAGCAAAGGACTCTTCTTTACAAGTGACGATTGAAAGCATTGAGAACTTGAACTGATGTGGGTGGGTGGGTGGATGTGGGTGGGGGTATGTATATATGTGTATGTGTGTATGTGTATGTGTGTGTGTGTGTGTGGATGGGTTGGGTGGGTCGGTGTGGGTGGGGTGTGTGTGTTTTCTGTGTGTGTGTGTGTGTGTGTGGTGTGTGTGTGTGTGTGTGTGTGTGTGTTTTTTGTGTGTGTGTGTGTGTGTGTGTGGTGTGTGGGTGTGAATTCCCCTCGTCTCTCTTTTCCCTTGCCGAAGGGATAAGCTAGCCGCCTCGGAAGTTCTTCTCGCGTTTGTGAGCCTCCGCCCCAAGATATACGGAAGATCCGTACCTGTTTCAAACGTCCCGTCACAAACTTGGATTGACTGCGTGGAAGTATCAACAGGGGGTAGCGTATCAAGGGATGTCACTCTGTGGATTCTCCCTCCCCCACCCCCACCCATCCCCCTGCACACGGCGCGCGTAGCACATGAATGGCAGCACTTGAATGCGTGCGAACCATGTACCCACATGAGTGCTGCGCGGGCGCTCACGCCCCACACAACACCACACACATGCTCGGGGATAATGCGACCCCACATTCTATCTCTCTCTCTCTCGCTCTTCGCGCGCGCGCTCCTCGCGCTGTCACAAACCCACACAAACACACACACACAAACACACACAAACCACACAAAAACCACGCACAAACACACACAACATGTTCTCGGATGACACACGCAAAACGATCTCTCGATCTCTCTATCGCTCGCGCCGCGATCGGCTCTCGCTCGCACACAACATAGCACACAACCCCCACCTGCCAAACAAACAACACACAACACCCCCACAACACAAACACAAAAAAAAAAAAAAAACACACGCACGCACGCACACACACACACAAATACAAGGAAAAACCATCATACACACCAAAACAAACTATACCCACAACATACCCACCATCCCCAAACAA